>CM050201.1:7800000-7820000 GCA_027475355.1 Coilia nasus | reverse complement strand
AGGGTTTTGCATCTGAACTCTGAAACAAAGAGTAATAGAATGTCAGTTTTTTCATAGAGACACAGTTCTTTACATCAGACTAGGTTTAGCATTGGAAATGTATGTACAGTCACAGAAGGCACTGTAATCAAGATGACAAAGACCTTGTGATGCAAACTTCCACTGACTTAATGACGCACTAAAGAGTGCCAAAATATATAATAATATATAATATTATATAAAATCAACTATATAACACTGCGGATTAACATGCATTATGAGGTATAGCATACTCTACTTACACAGGGTGAAGACTTGCATCAGTTACTTAGAATGAACAGCCACAACTAAAAGTGCAGTTATATTGTAACATGATAAGATGTGGTGGTGGAAAGTTTAGCATGAAATATATGCCTTCTGTCGGAAAATATAACATTACTTCTCATCTCTATTCATCTAAAATGAAGCACAATAAATGTTTGTTGGCACCGTGATAAATAATGAATCTAGGCCGTGGAGAGAGCAAGCTGAGCTTTCATGTAATATTCTAAGGTCGTCTGCTTTGCGGGAGTATGTGAGAGGATGACGTTTTTTAAGGGATACATTTCAGGACAGGCTTTGTGTTATTGCTTCCTTTAGGTTTGGTGTCATTAAAGAGGAATGTAGGGCTCTTCGACATAACTGGGCTTGAAGAAGACGAAGAAGAAGAAGCTGCTAGGTCCACTTTTTGTAGTGTTTTTGGTGAAGGCTTTTAAAGTTCTTTGTAATTGCCTTTCAATGTGATCTTTCTGTAGATATTTCTTGTGCTCTCTGTCTGTCTGAAACTCTCTCTCTTTCTTTCACTCTTACTCTCTTTCTCTCTGTCCTTCTTTCCCTCTTACTCTTTCTTTCTCTCTCTCTTTCTCTCTCTCTCTCTCTTTCGCTCTTACTCTCTCTCTCTCTCTCTCTTTCTTTTGCTCTTACTCTCTCTCTTTCTCTCTTTCTTTCTTTCGCTCTTACTCTGTCTCTCTCTCTCTCTCTCTCTCTCTCTCTCGCTCTCTGTCATTACGCTCTCTGTCCTTACATGTCTATCTGTATGTCATCCTTACCTTAGTTCACCTCTGTCTCTCTTTTTTTCTCTGTTCTTGTTCCTGTTTACCTTGCCCCTCTCTTCTCTGACTCATGTACTTCTCTTTCTCTCCCTTCTTCTTTCTATGCTTTCCCCGAGTTCTTTCCTGCTTTCCAGCAGCCTCTCAGTTCTCAAGTGAACCTGAAGACCCCAACTGCACCCTGCAGCCTGCAGATTCATCATTATGGACAGCTGAGGGGGTTAAAAAAGAAGGCGTTCCTCTATAAATACCTTTCCATGCTCTTATCGGACGCCTGCCGCCTTCAATATTTAATGGCTTTCCAAATGAAACCTAATTCCCATTAGAGGCAAAGACAGGTTGCTCATGTTTCATTTCACCGCGTCCTAATCTTCATCTTGTCCGAGATCACTCTTCCCCTTTCTCTGCTCGCGAACGCCCATTTAGATCAGACGATGGCAGAGCAGGGTGCGCCTGATGGATGATGATGTCATGCCCCGTGTGATCAGACCATCTCACATCAGCATCTCTGAATAGACACTGACACAGACACTGGCCTGAACATATTGCATGATGAGGTCTAAAAGTGGTGGTAATAGTGCATGCTTCTTTAGCTGTGTGGATTAGGAGGGAAATCAACACTAGCACATCTTCCTGATGCTAACCTAATAGAGTAGGTGATAAACCAAAGTGCTTACAATACCTCAGTAAAAGTGGTGTAATGGTGGAAAAAAGTTGAGTAAATTGCACAGGTCTAGTAAAAGGTAGTAACTATACATTTTGTCAAAACTGAGTTTTGACTGGAAGTTGACTTTATAGCACCTCTTTTGTCTTGTGACTAAATGTCTTGCTTCTTCCTATTGAGAAGGTCGAAAGCATCACCACCATTATACCTACAACATGTTTGACTGGGCAGTATGACCACTTTGAAGGCATTTTTCTCAGTTTTAATATTCACGTAGTTACTGCACTTTGCCTTTGTAGGGAAGAATCCTGTCCATTAGCAACGTCTGTTATAGCCTGGTAAACCAGCCCCTCGTACTTCATTTCATTTTGTACAGAGGGTCTGGCCTTGCTGCATTGAGAAACAATTTCTTCTTGGAGGTGTGGAGTCTGCTGAAGTTTAAAAAAGTGGCTCTGCCTTTACCCAATCGCTAATGTCTGGTCGTCACATATGCACTTAGCCTACCAACGCACTACAGTTCAAATGTAGCACACAAAGTCAATGCCATCTAGGGTTGCCACCTATGTCTGACAAAAAAACAGGACATTTCGGCAACCCAATCAACCTTTTTGCTTATAAGCAGCAAGTGTCCCGGGAGAATATTTGTTTTCCCGGGGACAAACCGGGACAATCAGGTAAAACTGGGACAGGTGGCAACACTAACGTCATTGCTCACAAACACTCCCTCTGTTCGCTGATTGGCCCGGATTCGCTTGGTCCGCATACATGAATGTCATCGGCAGCAAGGCCAGACCCTCTGTACAAAAGGGTACAGAGTCAGAAGGGCTGGTTTACCAGGCTACCTCTGTTATGCAACTGCACAGCACTTATGTGAGCTTTCCTGCACTACACTGGGCATACACCTCCAGGGATTCCCAAAATCCAGGGAACAGACATCAGACAGAACAGACAGAACACTCACTGATGAAAATGAGTGTTTGTACTACACGTTGCTCTGTGGCTAAATGTGTCAGCTGAATGAATACATGCAAAAGCAGTGTAGCCCTAGTCACTGGTTTTGTTCCTGTTTTGGTACAAATCCAAGATATGTAAGCTACTCATCAAAAACAGTTGCGGTCTGAGGAAGAATTGTCTGTGGTGAATAGACCTCTATTGTGTACTCTGTGGGTGTGGAGGATGTCAGAATTGGGGTTGGAGGGGTGGCAGGGTGGCTCCTGTAAGGTAAGAAGGGCTTGGCTAAGTACCAAAGCTGGTGCTCCATTTAGGACACACAGCCCTGTGGAGACCTACTGCAGAGAGTGTGTCTTACTGTGCATAATGTACTGTATGTGTGTGGGAAGATATAGGTGTGTGTGTGTGTGTGTGTGTGTGTGTGTGTGTGTGTGTGTGTGTGTGTGTGTGTGTGTGTGTGTGTGTGTGTGTGTGTGTGTGTGTGTGTGTGTGTGTGTGTGTGTGTGTGTGTGTGCGCTTGTGTGCGTGGGTGGACACAGCAATATCAATGTGTGTGCGCGTGTGTGTGTATGTGTGTGTGTGGGGGGGGGGGGAGGACGTAGGAATATTGAAGTGTGTGTGTGTGTGTGTGTGTGTGTGTGTGTGTGTGTGTGTGTGTGTGTGTGTGTGTGTGAGTGTGTGTGTGTGTGTAGGTGAGTAGGTGAGTGGAGTCGGTAGGTGTGCACAAGTGTGTGTGTGTGTGTATGTGTATCTGTGTGTGCGTGTGTGTGTGTGCGTGTGTGTGTGTGTGTGTGTGTGTGTGTGTGTGTGTATGTGTGTGCACTGGCATGTGACAGAGTAGGGAAGGATTAAAAAACCTTTACGCTTGCTCAAAATGCTAAACTTTCAATCGGTTTCTTTTTTCTGTACTTGTTTTTCCCCCGAAAACAAATCCTAAGGCGAAGAATATGTCAGTTTCTGCGCAAATAGTTGCACAGTCTTCATCTGCTGAAATAAACAAACACCACTACTAAATTTACCATTAACTACACATGACACATAAATACACATGAGTTTGTCCAGTGCCCTGGACCTACTGCTCCAGTCTCCACTGATCTAGATCCCTCCACTGAGAAGGTGAATAGGAGAGTTTCTGTCTTGGGGTGTACTGTATGTACTCGAACATTAGTCGCACAAAACCTGAATGTCTTAGGGGACTCAGCGCTCTATTTAGCTCAGTGTACTAAAAAAAAAAAAAGCTCTCCCCTATCTCACTGTACAGAGTGTAGCACTTTAGATCCAGGATTAGCTGACTCTGTCTAAAAGCAGCACAAATTTAACAAGGCCCCGTCTATAGCTCTTATTTCCCAGCTGTTAAAGGTTGCCTTTGACATTGCATCTCCCATAAAGGGGGATAATGGTTTTAGATTAAAGCTCTGTGTAGCTTTTTTATTATGAGGGGTTAGGTGGGGGTGAGGTGGGGGTAGGGGTATCAATTTATTGCCGATATTTTCAGTAGCAGAGACCCAGTCACCATAAGATTGTTTCAGGATATTGCTGCAGCATGCATTGTCTGATTTGTAATCCTTAGTCAGAGGCCTTCGGTGATGGTCTCAATGTTAATCTTGGTACTAAAACTCTTGAGCCAGCGTAACAGCGGGTTGATTCAACGGAGTCAGTTTACAAGAATCGCATTACTGGAAGATGCCCAGCACCTGCAGCCTGTCATTAGCTTTACTCTTATCTTTCCTACACTGGTATTGCTGGACACAAACTATTGTTTTTGAATTCCTGCAATGAATGACACATCTGACAAAACAATCTGAAGAAATCAATTGATGACACATCTGACACACAATCTGAAAGTCACGACACTACAGGGAATATGGAAGTTAGGGTGTAACATCAGACATGGGTCATGGGTCAGACAGGTGTTGACAGCGCAGTGACCACTGTTACACGAACGGGGAAAGTCTCCTGTGTGGAGTGATCTAAATGTGCTGGCGGGAGGGGCTCGATGCCGTGGAGGATGCTGCTGTATAGACCGGCCATATATTCTTAAGGATAGCGTTTAACCAAACACAGCCGCATCAAGGCTCTACATCAACAGCCGCTCATGTCTCAGGCAAAATAGTGCCAAGAAAACGCTTAAAACTGGTGGGAGACATCCGCTGTCTACTGACTACCTTGGCATTGTAACGTTTGTTCACTGTGACGAGTCTTGAATTGCGGAGCAGGGCCGCAAACACTACTATTTACATTTCATCTGCCGGCGACCACGACCGGTCGTGAGGCGGGGCTGCTAGTATCCGCAGAAACGGAACAGGGGATGAGACTCTTTCACGGTGCTCCTGCTGTATCCATCCATGCAGCAACCAGAAATATGGTACACGTAGCTATATCGTCTTAGCTCTCTGGGAAAGCCTAAGCAACGAAACAATAAAATCATTCGTAGAGTCGTAAGAAGCGTTCTGTGAACACGATTAATTCCAGATGATTATTCGGTGGTATCATAAACATTAGGCTACTAGTTCCGAAAGCCACCAAAATATAATCATACCGCTATTTTAGATTTTGTGCTGGTGTGAAACAGCATCTTAATGGCCCACAGACTACAGACAATTGAAATTTACAACAGCTATGCCCCATTCCAAACGATGACAACTGTCATCACAAGGCGAACATACGCGACGGCAGTCAAAGGGTGCGCTCTCATCCCAGCGGCTACTTCTGCGCTTAATCCACCTGAAATGTTCTTCAAAAGCCTTTATTTAGCTTTTTCTAATTTTATACCCTGGCGCACCTGAAAGAACTAAACCGTTACACTAACCAAATGCAGTGCCCAAATAGAATGGCTCCAAATGACGGAAATTACGCTGCAATATATAAATCCATGTAAAAACAATCCAGCTTTAAGAAAGAACGTCATGATTCTGGACCACTCGTGGTTAAGACAGGCGAGCCAACAATAGTATATGGTGCTACTTAACCCGCCTCATAATTTCTTTCAACTAAGACAGAAAACTGATTTATAGTCAATAAACCCCACTCCTGTAACACCTCATAAATTACACCAGAAAGTGTTTAAGCTGGCTGGTTTTACCTGAGAGAATGGCAGTGCGTTGTCACCAGTTTGTTTGGCTTCAGTTTGGGGTATTTTATCCGCTTTGTGCAGTGGGGGGCTTCGCTACTGTAATTTTGCGGTTCCCACCAGCGTTGGCTTACTCAGTAGAAAAAACGTCACTCTTGACAGAAAAGAGGGGTGACGTTCCAGCGAGGCGCAAGGCAAGGAGTCCCGCCTTCAGCAACATCCGATTGGACCAGAGAGATCACAGGTGTCTAACTGATTGACACAAGACGGGAAGAACCCTTCTCCCATTTGATTACCAGGTGTAGGATATCTTTTCGCTCCAGCGGCATCTGGCTATGTAGGCAATAACCCCTCGCTGTGATGAGCATCACCTTATGTAGGCCTACGTCAGGTAGCGTCATGTTTGTATTTTTTGTATTACCCCAAACATTTCTCTAGGATATCTATACTGGAAAATATAACTAGACTAGACTACGTAAACTCTTGCTATCATTGACCTTTTCGAGTTCTTCGTAAGTTTGGTGCTCAATCATTCCGGGGCATTAGCACATACTTTCAGTAATTACATAAGTATAGGCCTACTTGAAATACCTGAAATGGTAATTACATAACATGTTTTTGGCGTGACTGAAGAGTGGGTTCACAATAATAGGCTACATTATATACCTTTTAATATATGCTACAGTCTATTATTTTCCACTGTTTTTGAATCTATGTTAAGATCTCTCTCTGTTATTCAGTTATAGTGGTGTGTGTTGAAAAGTGTTGTAGGATTTGTGGGTGTGTGTGTGCGTGCGTGTGTGCGTGCATGCGTGTGTGTACTTCACTGTGTTTGACATTCCATGTGCATGATTGCATATCTTTGTGATTAGCAAAAAATTAAGACACATATTGACAGCCTGTGATTCCACCCACACATGAATCCATTGCCAGGTAAATATTTCTGCATCTCTCACGCAGAGCAATAGCAGTATAATAGACTACAGGATCATCAGGACAAGTAGGTCATGCACACAAGCTTAGCTTTCAACACACCAATGAGAAAAACATCAAAGGAATGCACTGTGTTTAGTACAAAATGATTAAAGGTTACCTTCTGATACTGCAATTAACAACTGTGGCAATATCCAAAGTTGAATATTTTTAACATCAAAACATGAGAAGCATGTTTACTGATAATGATAGAATAAAGTTTACTAATAAAAGTGTTTTAATGTCACTATTTCTATCTGCAGTCATATCTTCTGCAGGCTGAACTAAGGTAAAATAATAATACCTAAAATGAAAGCACTCATATTTACCTTTAGTTACAGTTACACCCTCCATTGTTTCACATAATAACAGGCACCATTGTCAGATTTTTCTTACTGGCCTTCCACATCAACATTTAGCCCAAATAAACCTTAGCCTCCCACTTTGAAAGGTGCAGGGAAGAATAATGGACATGGTAGAAAAAGATAATAGCTTCCTGCCCTACCATTCTTGAAGTGAAACATCCTTCACCATGTTATTGACTATGGAGTGAGACAATCTGCACTAAGTGCTTTTTGGAGCTCAAGTATGCAAAGTCAAGTGAGAAAAAACACCGTATTACTGAAAACCCATATTTGATTAGGTGTATGCTACTTTTAAAGTTCCTTCTAGCGCCTAGAGACGGTACACTCGGTCCATTATTATCTGCTGCCATTTAATAGATGAATCTCATCTCTATGTGAAGAGGAGACTTTGAGAGAAGTAGGTAAGTGATCAGCTGTACCTGCTCATGATCTGATGCTGTAAAGGGTACACAATACAACAACAACATACTAGTTTCCTAAAAAGCATTGTTGAAGCAACATCTATGTCAATTGTGGAACGAGCATTCACAAGCATAGTCTCTTTGTCCTTACGGATGGTAATCGACAACACTTTGGGGAAATAAAGACAGAAAAAGAAACGATAAGATCCATTCCAGGATCCAGTCCAGTACTCTGCGGGGGCTGGAATGAAAAGAAGCAGGAAGGGAGGGAGGGAGGGAGTGAGAGAGGGAGGGAGGGAAGGAAGGAGGGGGGTTAGGCAGAGAAAGGGATGGGGGCTTCCCAGGGTAACCCCCTCAGCCAGTGATTATTCGCTGCCTCAGATAGGCCCATGAGCTGCAGAGATACACCCACCATGGAGATTAGCTTCTCACATCTGGCTGGCTGCCTGGCTGCCTGCCTGTGAAGAATAACAGTCCCCTTATAACAAAGGATGAGGCACAGCCACGGACTCCGTTCTCAGTAGTAGTAGTGGCAGCAAAAGCAGTGTAGCCTCGACAAGTGCAGCAGCTTAAGGGCCTGCAAAATTAGCATACATTTAAAGGTGTGATAAAAGATTAATTTCTCACTGTATCCTGATGAACGTATTAGATTGTCTCAAAAAATCAACAACAAAAAAGTGCCTCATTTGTGGCAGTCTCAAGAATGCAAAAACCCAGTCCAATCATTTCCCTCAGAATGCTTGAAAACATTAGAATGCATACCTGCCTCCCTGGATACCTGAGTTATGCTTTTCTGTGTGTGTGCATACTCAGCTTGCAAGGACGGGAGTAATAGGATTTTTTTCTGATGTATACATTTAACAATTCTCTAATTAGATTATCCAGCATTGGCTACTGTGTCTTTAATTTCATTCATTCTGATTTCTTTTTTTTTCTTCATGTTATACAACTATAAAGAATATAAATATAATGTGTATAACTATGATTATAACAATAACCACATGAAGTATATATATGGTGCAAATGTCTTTCAATTCACATGATCCCAACAGTGGCTTGCATTGTGAAGCACTAACACAACAGTATAACTGTTAATAATAATCATTGACTCAGTATCCTTCTACCTGGGCACAGAAGGGATGTTTGCATTATTGGGATGATGTTGTGTGCCTCTCATATACAGCTGAGTCTTATCAGAACACAGCAATTCTGCACAATCAGTTCTAGAACATCAGTGATGTTCCAGGACAGTGCTGACCACACCCCTTTAAACTGTCTCTATAGACACATAGTAATGATAAAGCAAGAACAGTATAGCCAGATATATGTATAAAAATATATATTTTCTTTATTGATAAACAAAAAGTGCAACAGACAGGAACTCACTTGTATCACTTGTCAGGCGGTTACAGTGAACACACAGTAAACACAGAACCAATATAACCAACTACAATGGTGCATTAAACATGTACATAAATTAGTACAAAACTGTACACAGTCTTCTTACAGTATTTACACACGGTATTTTTTGTAAATTTTACTGTGGTATTTTTGTTTTCATTCTTTTAAATAACTACTACTGTTTAATTTTGTTCAGTCAGGCTACGTTGTAATTGTACTAGAACTTCAAAATATTGCCTTCCACGTAGAATTTGGGGGACTACTAGGTACCTTTCTTGCCCTTTACAGGGTCCGTTACTGAGGGTCATAGGTCAATTTTACATTTCTGACTGTCACCTCAGGTCCTTTAAAACAAAAACACTATCTTTAATGTTTTAAATGTCTTTCATGAGACCCCATAAGGAAATCTTGAGATGAATGGGGTCTGTTGTCAATCAGCAACAGTCATCCTCAGACAATGAGGACTCCTCAGTAACAGTGGTGGAGAAACAATATAATAACAATAATAATAATAAAAATAGCAAATTAAATAACACTAATAACTGGGAGAAATAGGTAGGCATTTGCTAAAAGCATTTTTGTCATTTTTGTGTTAGCTCCTGGTCCTAGGTACCAGAAACCCGTGTTTTAATACTGCAAATGGGTTATCAAGAAACACACACGCACACAGGCACACACAAACATATACACACACACACACTCACAAACAAACACACACACCTTGTGTCCACTCTCCTCAGTGCGAAAGGTCGACTTAACACCATTTGTACAGGCGACCTCAGAGCTGCACATAAAAAAAAACAAAACCACAAAATACGACAAGAACTCCAAAACAATAATAACTGTCGAAAGGCTGGCACTTCACACACTGTCATGTCACTCTAACACGCAATGTTGTCACTGTCACTCTAACACGCAATGTTGTCACTCTGTCACTCTAAACACATACAATGTTGCTTTGTCCTGTACTCCTATACTGGGTTGGGTATAAAAAGATGGATTCCCAGAAGAGCTGCCAATGTATTTTGTGTGTATGTGTTACAAACCTGCATGTAGGACTGTGTCTGTGTGCGTGTGTGTGTTTGTGTGTTTGTTTGTGTGTGTGTGCATGTGTGTATGTGTGTGTGTGTGCGTGTGTATGTGTATATGTGTGTGTGTGTGTGCGTGAATATCAGCAATGTTGTGCCAAACGGCAGCAAATTAATTTCCGCCCGCTCACATGTCATTGTCATAGTCGCCGGCCATGTTCCTGGCGTGTGAGGCCAGGAAGATGTCGTTTTCGCGCGGGCAGTCGCGGTGGCACATGCAGGTCTTGATGAACATCATCTTGCGGTGGAAGCTGTCGCCCTCGGGGCAGCGGAACTCCACCTCGGCCGTGACGGTGGTGTGCGGCGTGCAGCAGCGGCCGTCCGTGCAGGTGCCGCAGAACTTGGGCCGGTACACGCGCACGCTGCGGCAGCCCGACAGCTCAAAGCGCATCCCACGCGAGCTCCGCGGGGTCCGGATACACTTCTTTCCCTTCTGTGGACACACACACACACACACACACACACACACAGCCATGTGGTTTGTTAGATGTACTGAATTCAATGTCCGACATTGTTCAATACTGTGTAACTGTGCCTTCCATCAATAAGCCTGTGCCTGACTGTAGAGATAGATAAATGCAGAGCTCTCAATCCCAGCTTCATTCCTTCTGCTTGTGCACTGAACACAGGTGATCTCACTAATAAGTTGAGCTACCTGGCCATGCTGATTTGTGTGCTTATTAGGATCAGCTGGTTTACAAAATCATTGGATATTAAAACACAGAATAGCCATCATCAAGGTATGTTTGTACTTGCCCACCATGTATAAACATGTGTTTCAGTGATGTATTCCATGTAGGTGGTATACTGACTGACCCCGAAGAGTTAATTCAACTCGACATAAGTGCTAAACCTACTAATAGTTCTATGTCTTTGTTTTATTAGGAGAATAAAGCCACA
The DNA here is from genome assembly GCA_027475355.1 of Coilia nasus. NCBI lineage: Eukaryota > Metazoa > Chordata > Actinopteri > Clupeiformes > Engraulidae > Coilia > Coilia nasus. The sequence continues at coordinate 7,809,121 of CM050201.1, read as the reverse complement.
AGATGATTCTATTAAGATGTTTACGACCAGGTGGAATACCCCCCGGGTTTAGTATTGATATAATTCATAAAAGATGTACAGATCTAGAAGTTTTTCTTGATGATTGTTTGCCTCCTCGGAGAGGTGCTTTGACTAATTCATCTACTTCATGTAAGCAAGTGCGCTGGCATACAATGTGTTTTAAAAAGTTGTAGAACAAACAGATTCAAGAACTCCTCTTCTTGCTGAGTATTTCTAAGTGCCTGTCTGTATTTTTGTTTCAATGTTCTTATGTGTATGTCTAAGTTGTGATTGTAGTTGTGCATTTTTTGTTGGTCTGCATATTCCTCTGCTGGCTGCATAATAAATTGCCCACTGGGGACATTAAAGATACCTTAACCTTGAGCTTGACCTTGATGATCCTCCCTGTGCCACCACCATTGCCCAATCGCCCCACCCACCAACCAGACCCCTCAGTGCTGCCTCGTGTGCCCACCTTGATGCTCCTCTCCTGGTTGGCCTGGCAGGGGCGAATCATGCAGACGCGGGTCTGCCGCTCCAGCTGGCACCGCTCGTTGTCGTTGGTGACGCGCGAGGAGATGCCCATGCCACAGGTGGCCGAGCACTCGCTCCATGCCGTGGTCTGGACGATGCAGTTGTCCCGTGGGCTCTCTGGCTTAGGACCATGGGCAGACACCTCCCTGAACACTGGAAGAGACACAGAGATGGGATCATTCACTCTTCAATTTCCCAGCTTGGGATCAATAAAGTAAAATAATCAATCAATCAATCAATCAATCAATCAATCAATCAATTAATCTATCTATCTATCTATCTCAGCCTCTATCTATCTATCTATCTATCTATCTATCTATCTATCTATCTATCTATCTATCTATCTATCTATCTATCTATCTATCTATCTATCTATCTATCTATCTATCTATCTATCTATCTACCTTAGTAGCATGTATTCTCTATATATTAGCTGTAATTAGGAAGTATTTCTTCTGTCATATGTCGTTAACAAGAGGTTCAGTTTTTTAAGGATTTTAGTTTGTGTTGTTCTGTTTCCACAATGGAGAAATTAAGCATTTGTATGTCACAATGCAACTATTTGATATGATATATGACTATTTATAATACTGTTCATATTCACATCTTAATAGAATGCTTTGTATACATAAACAACCAAATAATCAATTAATATATAAAGCATGCAAGATTTTTGTTTAGTGAGTTGAACATATAAGAAGCAACTGCACACTGAAAGCATGAGGGATAAAAAATATTTTTTTTTTCCACCAAGTCAGCAAAAAGGTCCAGTAATATGGAGCTGAGTGGACGGGGCATCCCCTCACCTGCCATGGCCGACTCAAAGGTGTCCTCCTGGGGCGTCTCGTCGCAGACCCACTCCTCGCAGCATTGCCCGGGGATTTGGATGCGTCGGGGGTAGGGGCAGTCTGGCGAGGGCAGCCGCATGTCGCTGGCGCAGGTGGGCACGCAGCCGATCTCGCCGTTCATGCAGATGCAGTGGTGCTTGCAGCTGGGCTGGAAGGTCTCACCGCTGCGGTAGATCACCCCGCCCAGGTCACACGTCTGACCTTCCTGAGCTGCCACGGCAAGGAAAAGGGTGTTAAATGGAGGGATGGAAAAAGAGGGAGAGGAAAAACAAAAATAAACTAAGTGTAGAAAAGGAAAGGAGAGGAAATAAAAGGAGATGAGAGGAGGGAAGAGGAGAGGAGATGAGAGGAGAGGAGGGGAGGGAAGAGGAGAGGAGAGGAGAGGAGAGGAAAAGAGAGGGGGGAAGAAGAGAGGAGAAAGGAGGAGAGGAGGAAAGAGGAGAGGAGTGAAGGGAAGGGGATAGAAAAAGGAAAAGAAAAGAGAGGAAAGGAGACAAATGTAAAGGAAAAGGAGTGAAGGCCTAAGAAAAAGAAAGAGAAAAAAAGTGACAGAAACTTTATGGATGATGGGTGTCTTCAATCTTGGCCCCTTCTGCCTATAATCCTGCTGGGTGTGTACTAGCTGTGCAAAACCTGCTTTCATTTAACTAAATGATGCCAATAAGTAACCCTAGTAAAATAATGGTTCTCCTATTACACAAGCTGCGTAGCAGCTGGAATGTTGGACGGTACTCAAGGTGAAATATTTTCATGAGCCATTACTCTAGTCGACTCCCTCCTGTGCCTTGTATTTCATTGAACACAGTCCTGCTTATGAACGCAGTAAAGTTGTTTCCTGCATAAGGCAGCTGTCTCCCATGGTTAGTGATTGTGGGTATTGTAGTCTTCTTTTGTAGCCACTCACGCATGCAAATGCCGGTTTCGGAGATGCTCTGGAGGGCGTAGTCGCAGTAGAGCTCCTTGTGGTGGTCGCAGGGGTCCAGGAGTGAACACGGCTCCCCCGCCTGTCGGGCACAGACTTTACAGCAACCACAGCCATCCAAAACCAGGCTGGTGCCATAAGAGCACACCGGAGGTTCAGCTGGGCAGTCACAGGGCTGAGAGCAGTCCTCGGCAAAAACCTTAAGAGGAGAAAAACCAACATTAATGCTTTGCAATAAAAAGGAAAAAATAGTGTCTGTGGCGACAAGAGTTTTCGGAGTTTATACCTTTCTTTTTTCATTCTATCACGAGTACACATTACAGTGAGCATATTAAGAGATGAGTTTGCATTACCACAGGCATCCACGACGTGGCGCTTTGTAAGTAGGCTACGCACTGTTTCTGCAGCAGACCTCTCCAACATGTAAACATTGAAGTGCGCTGCATGCTGACAGACAGAGCTCGTGTAGTAGCCTAAGGGTTTGTTATGTGTTGAACATCTCCACGTTTATCCATATGAACTTGAGAAAACTATCATAGTATCCTCATACCATGCCATAAATACAGGCTCAAACTGAACGTACATAGTCTCTGCGAATCAGGAAAAGTCTAACTTATGTCATTACATTTTAACATGAACATTTATAACGAAACTATGCCTACAGCTTTTCATCAAAACGGAGGTGCTTCTTTAAAAGTTAGGCTACAAAAGAAATCACCCTTCACGTAACTAGTAACAAGTTACTACCTCAGTAACAAGTCAATGCTCCGGGCAAACCAAACAGAATAATTTATTTGCTGTGCTACGTGTGTTGCACCTTATGACATAACAAAACAACAAGAAAGACAAAAACAAGAAAATATTGCACTAGAGCCTCATTTTACTATCCATGTTCATATCCATTGTTCGCATCCATGTTGATTGTTATTTCAAGATATACTTTAGTTTAGAAATATTGTAAACATGAAGTAAATAAATATTGATGAACTCAAAAAGTACTCTTTGCTTACTGCAATATATCAAACTTACCGAATAGGCAATAACGACGATCAGCAGACAGACTTTGATAATAGTTTCCCCACGCATTTTCGAAGAGTCACACAAACAGCGACTCGAGTCCACAGGTTTGTTTTCGTCTGGACAGACTTGTCGCGCAGGTGTGGGGCTCGAGGGTCTCACTTGTTGCAGAGCTTGAGGCTGCACTGTCGCGCTCTGAGGCATTCGCGCTGCTTATATACTCTTGCACGCGGGGTGTAGCCCGAGAAGAGAAAGTTATGCCACGCGACCCAAAGGGAGAGAGAAATATTCGAAATCCAGATGGCTTTCCCTGACAACTGAGCGGTATAGCCTGCAGAAACAGTAGACCCCAGCCCACTCCCAATGCAGCCTTCTGTGTTAGTAGCCATTGTCTGGCAGGGATAAGTTACTGTAGATTCAGTACCAACAGTACATTGATTTAACTTATGTTAGACTGGATATGTTTACATTACCAAGCTACTAACAATTAAGGAACAGCTTAGCCGCTGTGTTAAGGGATCTGGCATAAGTGAAAAATATTTTTCATTGCTTTAAGGGTGCTTTAACAGGACTTTAAGAACATACTTCAGAGGTTCAACACATTTAGCTTCTTATTTATTTCTGGATGCCCACTTGTTTGTGTGGAACAGTTTGCAGTGACCCCAGTACATTAGGTCACACATTAGCCGTGTCAAACACATTTCCCCTCTAAGGTGTGCTACACACATATAGACTTAAAGGCAAGCCTTCTGGTTACAAAGAATCTAAAAAAAATCCCTGTGTGTGTGTGTGTGTGTTTGTGTGTGTGTGTGTGTGTAGGGGCTACACACACACAAACACACACACACAAAGAAAACCTGATGCCCTCTCCATAAGTACATTACACAACTGCTTTGCTGTGGATGTTATAAAACTGTGTTCCAAAGTAGCCCAGCATGTGTGGGAAAAAGTGTGAAAAGCCAACGAACGGATGTAGCTCCTAATTGGACCTGACCATCTGAGACAGGTAGAATCTCAAAGCAGACCATTACAGGCAATCCCGTACATTCTTAGTCAACAGTGCACAAAACCAAGACCAAGAAATGCCAAGAGTTGCCAATCCATCCATCTCTCTCCTCATTTGCTTTCTACAACTCTCCTTTCATCTTTTTTCTTCTCCTCTTCTCATCTCTTTCTTACTTCCCTCTTTTCCCCCTTTATATCATCCACTTCCATTCTTCCTCTCCTCTCCTCTCCTCTCCTTTCCTTTCCTTTCCTTTCCTTTCCTTTCCTTTCCTTTCCTTTCCTTTCCTTTCCTTTCCTTTCCTTTCCTTTCCTTTCCTCTCCTCTCCTCTCCTCTCCTCTCCTCTCAGCTCCTCTCCTCTCCTCCCTTCTCCTTTCCTCTCCTCTCCTGTTCTCCCCTCCACAAGCTGGTGCAGGAGAGGAAACATGCTTTGCAAGAATGAAAAAAGAGAAAAAGGTCTAATGTTGTTTTTTCTGCTCTCTGTCTGCAGCTATTTCCTGGAGCATGCCAGCACTGTGAAATTCTGGGAGAGTTGCTGGACCCTGCACCGCCTGAGAGAGCCTGTGTTTGCCCTTGTGCCATGCTGAAACACACACATTTACACACACCCTTTAACCACGGCTGTACGTGTTGTGATATGAACAAAGATGATTAAAGAAAATATGTATCTCCACTTATGCAGCTGCAACAGTGCAGCTGGCTGCTAATGCATTATTACATTAGACTATAGACAGTATTTCTTGCCATTGGTCAACAAGTTTGTTTGAGTACATTTTTGACAACAATCACCCTATTGTGTGTACTTATGTATGTTTGCAAGCTGCCTTTGTTGTTCTTGTAGTGGTTTCAATTTCCATTGCTGTTCTTGTTACATGTGAAGGATGTATGGATGTTGAGGTGAGTTGTCAGTTTATGCACAGTTGAATATGTGAAGTTTCATAGAAATAATTGAATAATGATAATAGCAATGGCCCTGTTCAGACTCCAGCTCCTAAAGCACGTTGCACCTTGTGCATTGCGTGCATTTTTGTCCATATTCTCCTGTATTTCTGTTGAGGCTTTCCCTGTTGGTAGCTGCCCAGAGGTGGCTTAGTGTAATGGCAGTGCGAGCTCCTCTTTCTCGCCTCTCTCCTCTTTCTGCTCTGCTGCAGACTGAGCTGAGTTGAGCTGAGCTGAGCTGAGCTGGGGGGAGAGGAGAGTCGTAGTTTTTTCTTTTTTCTTTTGCCTTGGCAACGTGCGGGCTGGACCGGGCCCTGAGACATGTACATAAGCCCAAAACAGAGCCGTTACTAAGGAGGGCCATAAATTTCTCAGGCTGCAAATCGGAGGGAATAGCCATGACTGCCTGTTAGCTCCGTGTGTGCGTGCATGCGTGCGTGCGTGCGTGCGTGCGTGCGTGCGTGTGTGTGTGTGTGTGTGTGTGTGTGTGTGTGTGTGTGTATGTGTGTGTGTGTGTGTGTGTGTGTCTGTGACAGAAAGACAGAAAGACCCCTCCCAGCTTTGGCACTCTTCAGCACAGGGGCTTTGGGTTGATGGATGCAATGTGTGAATTTAAAGCAGCTGCCTAGAACGGGAGCTGGACCTTATTCACAGATCTCAACCGGACCTGGCCCAAAACTGGACCGGATACAGGCCAGATCGAGAACAGAACCAGCCTCTATGCAAGTACAGCCTCTGCAGCCTCTTACCATTCTCAGAGGCCCAGCATAACTGTCTTTCTAACATTTCACTGTTGATGTAAATGCTGGGCTCAGAAACTACATCTTTTATTGGTTGCTCCACCCTATACACCCTATGAACTGATGTCAACTAATACATCGACCCCATAGATGACCAACTGGCTGTTGGCTGGATGAATATGACAAGGGGTGAGTGTTTCCCTTGAGGGAAAATATCTGTGTGCAATTAAAGTTGTTTTTCACATGATAGGTTCTCAGTAATTACGGGACTTGCAGTTCAATTCTTGGTAAGGTGTATGTCTTAAGCTAAACTGGAAGTGTAATTTCATGGGAAACAAGTTGTACCTCAGTCAATCACTTTTCCTACTTTCCACTTTCCTGCAGCCTAGTGTGAGAAGCTTGGAGAAGTCTCCAGAATGATGAAACTTCCTCAGGTTTTCTGCTGTAAATGTGAATTTACGTAAAATGGCCGCCCTTGAGTTGAGTGGCAAGGCAAGGAAAGGCAACACATTCCTTCCATAGGGCTCTCAGCCCTTGTGTACCCATTACAGAGAATAACAAACACTCACAGCTGCAGCAGATGCTGGCAAACGAGAAAGAGGGAGCCAAAGCTCGCAGTGTACCCTGGCATCCGCTCTCGCACTGCCACCTTCCTACCCACGAAGCCTGCCCGACCGCCACCACCTCCGCCTCTCTTTTTCCACACGCATGGGGGCTGCAGCCGGGACGTGTTCTGGGTGACTTTTGAAGTTAATGAGGTGAAAATGCTGTTAGTGCAGTCAGTGTTTATACTGTCTGCACATTTGATTTGAAATTACAGCATTTCCCCCGCTGTTGGATAAACAATTCTGACATTCATGAAGCTTTTGCAGTACCACCGAGTGACCACTAGTACCTCTTTTCCACCAAGACCAGAGGCAGGCGAGGTACAGTACACAATTCCTTTACTTGAGTTGAAGTTTAGATACTCATAGTCAAATATTACTCCACTACAAGTGAAAGGTGCTGTGCCAATGTTTTACTTAAGTTGGAGTGTGAAAGTACTTGTGTTAAAAATTCTAAGTATTGTTTATGTGTTTTTTGTTATTTGTTTATGTGTTTTTTGTTGATAGTGTGAGCCACAGACAGGTCAAGAGAACTTGACCTGACCCTAAGTTCTTTATACACAACATCACTTTTGTTTGTACATTTTTGGGCTGATGTCATAATTTTGCTATTGTTAAAGCTGAGCTATACAAGGTTATTCTCTGTTACATTAGTATGAAATAATTAAGATGCAAATGATCATGTAATTAGGATAATTTCAGTCAACATAGGCTAGCTCTTTGAAAATTATCATTTGTGGTTTCTATCGTTTGGCTTGTAAATAAATCCACATGTAGTTACCTGAATTCAACATGGTGTAAAATTAGGTACTAGAGGAAGCTCTGTAGTTAATTTCATACTTTTGCAAGACCATAATTCCTAGTCCATCTTTAAAATGGAATAACACACTATTGTTATTCTTTTTTTGTCACAAATATGAATCACCTGAATATAACACAGAACAACTTCATTGGAGTGGTTAATTTATTGTTGTAAATGTTAACCGGGTTGTTTTGTTTCCTTCCTACTTTACCGCAGTGTTAAATGTTCTGATAAAGAATGGTCATTACCAGCACTGGCACGCATTTCCAGAAGTGTGAGTTTGCTAAAAGAGGAGGCAGAAGATTATGGTGTAATAATCATCAAGAAGTGTTTAATGATATAACTTGTTGGGATTAAAAGCCAGAGGAGGACCGACTTTGAGCCTTTTGTTTTTCTCTGTGTGGATAATTCGGTGCAGAGGCAGAATGGAAGTTGTCTGTCTTTTTCTTTTCTCCTTTTGGAAGCCAATCAGACGGGGAATAATATTTTTTCGGGGAAGGAATTCCAATATTCTGAGAACAATGCAAGCAATTTTATTGTGGTAATTATGCATTAGTTGTATAACTCATCCTCCTCTTAAAAGATGTAAGTGATGCAAAGTTACACATCTGTGCATGTATCACCACAAAATTACTAACAGCGACATAAAAGACGATGACTGCAAAGCAACACAATCCGACTAATTTAGCACGAAAGCCGTACAACTGGCATTGCACAAGCGCAAGAGATATTTTACTCCCTTTACTCTGGTGAAGTTCTTCCTGAGTCTGTGGGCTGAAGATACGGATCAGTCTCCGGCTGAGGGGTGAGTCACCATGTGTGATTGGGCTCTGGAGAGGGATCATTTGGGTTTCAGCTGCATCTTGCCTCACTAATGAGCGCAGTACCAGACTGGGCCTGTCACAGGAACCATTGGACCTGGAAGCGTGATGATTCTGGCTCAGGCTCAGTTTGATTCATATGCCGTGCAACAGGCAATGCCAAGAAGACGAGTGGTAAACACTATCAATTTACTCAACACATTAAAATAGAGTGCTTTCACACACACACACACACACACACACACGCACATAGACATACAAACTCACCCACATACACGCACACACCCACACACAAACAAACACACACACACACACACACACACACACACACACACACACACACACACACACACACCCTTCAGTGGTTGATTTACTGCAGAACGCTGGAAAGAAGAGTCCTTAGATGTGGCTTTCATAACCCAATGCCTGAAACACATTAGCCGCTAATTATGTGCTATGTCAGCCCTTAGCTCCCTTCTGTCTGACTAACTTTCCCTCTCATCTCTTCGTATCACCGTCTATGTGTGAGGGCCCCAGTCAGGACCTTTGAGAAAAAGGAAGTGAGTCGATGTGTGTCTGGTAACCTCACCTCACCACCCTCAGGGCTGTTGTTTCCCCGCTCCACTGAGCGCGCTAACTTTGCAGCTAGCTTCATCAGCTGACTTGTATTTCTACTTTGTTGACCTCACTTCACTAAAAGGGCAGCGATTTCAGAAGGTGTGGAGAGCAGAGATTAACAACGCTAAACTCTATTTGGGAGTTGAAAGAGGCTACTCATGATGGTTAATGATCCTATCAAGTTTTCTGCTCAAAGGAGTGTTCCTCGTTGAGCAGTCCTGTTGACATGTAAAGTCAACTGTGTTGAGAGCATTGCTTGGTATAAGACCACT
>CM050201.1:7777500-7787500 GCA_027475355.1 Coilia nasus | reverse complement strand
GCATGCATGGATACACACATACACACACACACACACACAAACACACCGGATGTGCTCTCTGTGTAGAAGTGCTGAAGGAGGCTCTGGGAGACATGCAGCTGATGAGGCTGAGGTCTGAGGGTCACACAGTGGGCAGCAGAAGCACCAGGGGGATACTGGCCTTCTGGGTCTCATGACCAACACCAGCTACATACTACTACATACAGTACTACATAACCTCCAGCCCAACCTCTCTATCTGTCATTCTCTCTATCTCACTCTCTTTCTTTTTCTTTTTGTCTCTCTCTCTCTCCACATACTTTCTCTACATTTTTATTCGTTTTCTCTCTCTTTCCATACCCTTCTCTCTATCTATATCTACCTCCATATCCTCTATTTCTCTCTCTCTCTCTCAGTCCATTTCCTCTTTGTCCATTTCTATCCCTCTCTTATTCTCCCTTATTCTTATTCTCAGAAACGTTCTCTTTTCAAAGTGGCTACTGGTACGGCAGCTTCTGTGGCCCTAGAACTGGTATGGGTACGGAAATTCAAATGAACGGAATGTAGGGTTAAGGTTAGGGTTAGGGTTAACTTTACATGTATTGGTTAAGAAGAATATGGACCAAGAAGGTTCCGGAAAATAGGTTTCCGGAAGAATATCCTTACATTTACTGGTACGGAATTCTGGACCCGTAGCCACTGTCTTCTCTTTTATACCTTCTATAACCTCTCTCTTCAATCCTCTCTTCTTTTCATCTCCCTCTTTTTCTCACACTCTGACTCACACACTTCCTTCCTTCCTCTCTCTCTGTCTCTGTCTCTGTCTCTTCCACTCCATTGCAAGTGTGTGAGGCCCCATCTTTGGGTGTGTTGGTGTGTAAAATGTGATGAGAGGAGCCACACAGGCCCATTAAGATAAGTGTATTGGAGCAGCAGAGAGAGAGAGAGAGAGAGAGAGAGAGAGAGAGAGAGAGAAAGAGGGAGGTGAGAGCCGAGTTGTCCACGCTCCATCGACCCGTACCTCCAGATGGACCGGGTCGACCCAACCTCCACACACACACACACACACACAGACACACACACACACAGACAGACACACAGACACACACACACACACACACACACACACACACACACACATACACACACACACACACACACACACACACACACACACACACACACACACACACACACACACACACACACACACACAGAGACTAGAATAACACACACAGGCAGGTGGGGCTCTTACTGGTGAGCAGGAGCCATTTTACTGGAAACAGGCGATTTTTTTCCTCTCCAGTTCCCATCTTCCTCTCCCCTCCTCCCCTCCTCCCCTCCTCCCCTCCTCCCTTCCTCCCCTGTTCCCGTCCTGTTTCCTCATACCTCTCTCTGTACTCTGTCATTCACTTGTTCAAAGAAGAAGAAAGAGGAGGAAGAGGAGGAGGAGGAGGAGAAGGAATGGAATGGCTCCACAGAGATCAGCTATTTTGAACTGCAAAACCTTAAAAGGAAAGTAGACTGGATAGGCCAAATAGGTGCATGCTTGTGTGCATGTGGGTGTCTGAGTGAGAGTGGAAATGTGTGTTTCTGTGTGTGTGTGTGTCATTGTTAGTGTGTGTTTGTGTGTGTGTGTGCCATTGTCGGTGTCAGTGTGTGTGTGTGTTTGTGTGTGTCTGTGCCTGTGTGTCAGTATGTCTGAATGTCTGTATGTCAGTGTGTCTGTGTGCATGCGTGTGTGTGTGTGTGTGTGTGTGTGTGTGTGTGTGTGTGTGTGTGTGTGTGTGTGTGTGTGTGTGTGTGTGTGTGTGTGTGTGTGTGTGTGTATGAAGTGGGGGCAGGGGTATGTGTACCTGTTTGTGTTGGCATGCATAATGTGGCTGGTTACGAAATGCAATCAAGCGAGCTGCCTGCCTACTTTAACAGCTTTATTGCAGAGGCAAACATCTGTACAAACAGTCAGATGGGCTCCCCTTACGCGAATCCTTTAAAGAGTGCCGCTTAATGAAGACCGTATCATAAAACAGCTGGTAGCAATTGCATTAAACACCAAAGGAGGAGAAAAAAATAACAATTAAAATCAAAGTTGTGTCAGCTGGCCAACTTCTAAATGTCTTTCACCCCCTTCATGGCTGTTGATTGTCTGTTATTGACTCACAAAACCACATTTTTGCTATATTTAGCCGACCTGGCGGAATGGCCAAAGTTCTTGAGGTTGTATCAAAATTCAGTCCAGCGTGATGCACTGCACAGCTGGTAGTCACATTTAGAAATGAACCAGAGAAAGAAAGAGAGTGAGAGAGAGAGAGAGAGAGAGAGAGAGAGACGTTTGATGTTTAAAATCCCTTTATTGAACCATCACAAGGTCCAAGCATCCACTACATGAGCCCACAACCCCTCCCCCACCCCAACCCGCCCCCATTAAAAGACAGAGAGAGAGACCGAGAGAGACAGAGAGGCAGAGAGATAGAGGAAGAGAGAGAGAAAGAGAGAGAGAGGCAGAGAGATAGAGAAAGAGAGAGAGAAAAAGAGAAAGAGAGAGAGAGAGGTAGAGAGAGATAGAGAGGCAGAGAGATAGAGAAAGAGAGAGACAGAGAGCGAGAGAGAGGAAGAGAGAGAGAGTGAGAAAGAGAGAGAGAGAAGAGGGAAGAGGGAAAGAGAAAGAACAGAGCAGGGAAAGAGGAGGGAAAGACAGAAGGAAAGACAGGAAGAGAAAGAGAGAGAAAGAGAGAGAGGAAGAGGCAAAGAGAGAAGAAAAGAGAGAGAGAGAGACAGAAAAAAGAAAGAGAGAGGATGAGAGAGAGAGTGAGAGCAAGGTAGAGGGAAAGAGAGAAGGAGAGAGAGGAAGAGAGGGGGTGAATGAGCGGGAAAAACATCCAGCTGTATAAATGGAACACAGAAGTGTGTGTCTGTGTTTGTTTGGAAAATCACAGGTGGAGGAATAACAAGACTGCCTGACACACGCACACACGCACATGCACACGCATGCAGACAGACACACATGCGTATGACTGTGACGCAGGTCTATCATAAGCATTACATGCAATTACACCGCACTAAACACAGCACAGCACAGCACAGCACAACAGTGACGCACCACATGCAGCCACGCAGTTCTGCACAGCTGACAATGCAGCCTTGGCTTCTGCTCTCTCTAATTCACACATGTAGCCTTGACAAAAGAGTATTCTGGGATGGACTAAGCCTGATTTTGCTGCAGAGTAGAGCCAGATCAGTTTCAGGGAAAGACATTCTATGCTATAAGCCAATTTGCATAGTCTGGTTTATCCCAATAATAATACATAAGTCCTCACACCAACATGCCAGTACCAATGCCATGCTTTATTAGGCTGGCTTTCGCACCAAGCTCGTAACTGGAGCTTGGCCTGGCAAAAATCCCATGGACAGCAAGTTCTCAGAGGCGGATTCAATGGATGTCAATCAAATGCATCTGTACACTACTGGACAGAGATACAACCAATCAGATCACTGATTCCAATGATGTATGCGTAGCATTCGTGATTAGCCATTCATAAGTGTTACGATAAGAAGATGCTAACTGGTATGCGTAGTCCTGTAGTGCCAGTAAGTACATAAAAGTGCAACCAAGGACCCAGTCTTGAACCCGTGCCCTCACAGCAACTCCGGTATGGGAAACAGACGCGCTACCAAGTGAGCTAAAAGCCGGCGTATGAGCTCAGTGAGCAGCGTATCTTTTTGAGGTGTCGGGAGGGAGGTTTACTAACATTCCACGCTGAGCTGTGCTAGCTAGCATCTGTTACAAAAGCATATATGTCCAGTGGGCATTAAGCACTGAATGGTAATTAAAGGCCTGGAGAGCCAATCGGTGTTGTGGACATGTAAGACAGTAGCCACCTACCAAACAACTACAGATCAAAATGAGTTTTTTTTGCTAATTCTTGCACATGTATGTTTTAAGCTTAATTAAGGTTCAGATAAACTACATAAACTAACCATTAAATAATGAATGAATTAATCTGAATTATGCTTCAGGAATATCTGTATATCTGTATCTTTATGAGTCCAGCGTAAGACTTCTAACTGACCTCTAACCCCTCTAGTGTGCTGCTGACACCTTACGTGAACCCCATGATTGACAGTGATGGTGGACATCAGACAGTTGAGCATCTGATGCTCATCGATGACTCTGCCTCCAACCGTAATTTCCCATAGTCACGACATCTTGGGCTCCAGGCTTTTTTCCTTTCTGTTTCTGACTCTTCTTTACTTTACTTTGTGACTCCAACCGGCTAAGACAAACTGAACTAATAAAAAATGGGAAAGAGGGGGAAAAAGAAGAAAAAAAGAAAGAAAAAATGGGTACAAGCGGTGTGGAATGTTCTTTAACGGCAGTGGAGTTTTTGTTCACGGCAGGAAGTACCAGTCAAACCGCAGGAATGCAAAGCACTGCAGCAGACATGGTTTTCCACATTGGCTCTATTACTCGGCGTGTGTGTGTGTGTGTTGGGGGGTGGGTGGGAGAATAAAGCAAGAGAATGCGTATCTGTGTGTATGAGCGAGGCAGAGTGAGAAGGTATTTGTGTGTGAGAGACTGAGATGAGAATGTCTATATGTGTGTGTGAAAGGGAGAAAAAGCATGGACAACGTGTGTGTGTGTGTGTGTGTGTGTGTGTGTGTACAGTGGTTGCCGGTTGAGGCAAGGACACTGTGTCCACCACAGAACTCCTCTGCCATCAGCTATTACCAGCAGCTCTCCCTCGGCGCAGCCAACCAGGCAGAGGACGGCATGCAGAGACACAAGGACAAAGGCCTAGTGAGCCAACAGGCAACACAGGCTACTGCTTGGGGCCCTCGGAGACACTACAGGGCCTCAGAGGACTGACAACCTGTGGACTACAGTGATGACAATGCAGTTTTTTAGTGACAGCAGTGGGATTTTGCTTAGGGTCCTTAATGGAGTGTAGAATCGCCTCTCACTTAGAGAGTACAGTAACACAATTTGAAGGTGCCTACATAAGGGTGACATGAGCCTGTCTTACATGTCATGCACATTAATGACATGTTAATAATGTTCGTAACTGTTGTCATAAAGTGCCATTCGGTTTTTGTAATGTCAAGTTGACATTGTTTTGGTTGTCCTAATAACGACACTTGACATTAACCAAGATGACCATGCCTGACAATGTCTTGTTAACATTAGCCAGCATCATGTCACCCTTACGTAGGCACCTTCAAATAAAGTGTTAACGAAACACCTCACTTAGTGGTACTTCAATTACAACTTTAGAGGTACTTTTCTACTCAGCTATTAATGGGTTCTCAGCTTTCATCAGCATTGGCAAATTCAGGTACAGACTGTATGTATCCCAATAAAAACCAACTGCCACTTATTTATTATTATTAACCATATAATGTCTTCACGTTTTGTTTATGTAACAACAGACAAACAACAAACAGGACCCAGTGTCATTGTGATTACATGGCACACAATGTACACAACAAAATATACTCTGCATTTAATCCATCACACATGTGAGCAAGGGGCAGCCATGACAACGCCGCCCAGGGAGCAGTGTTTTTGGGGGACGGTGCTATGCTCAAGGTACCTCAGTGGTACTACTTTGGCAGTTGGTGGATTCGAACCTGCAATCGGGCAGTCACAAGTCCGTTGCAACAGGCTAACGCAATTTAGTTCCTTATGATGCTCGGTATGATGTTTTCACATGCCAATTTTCATTTTACACTGAAGGTTTTCTTTAACCAGACCACCACTGGCCCATAATAATTGTAATTAAAAAAATATCTATAGGAAGTTTGGAAAGCTGTCTGTAGTGCAGGGGGTACTACTAACCCTTGGACATGGTGTGTCTCAGGGGGTATATGATAGTTAAAATGTTTAGGAAGCACTGCTGTAAACCATCCTGAGTTTGACCTTTCCTTCCCATGATCTCCTGCACTGAGCTATGGACCTATCTGTGACCTCCCTTCAAGCCAAGCCAAGCCAAGCCAGCCTTTTGCTGTCAGTTATGCAAAAGCTTGCGTCATACATACGCACAAGGGGGAAAGGGAGAACGCACCTCCACAGAGCAACACAGATCACAAAACCATGAGCCATTTCACAATAAATCATAAAATTGTGTAAATAACAATGGTGAAATGTAATGTACTATTCAATAACGAAAACAACATGACAGAACATATGCTAATGCGAATTTAATACACTGCACACCATCTTGCGCACACTGACTTGTCCAGTGGTGTCTTTGTTTAAGGACTCCAGCTGAGAGTGGAAGGCCTCTGTTATTTCTGAGTGCACTGGACGGCCCATTGACTCCCGCTGGCCACAGGATGGAAAGGCTGTGCAGATGCTGCTTACTGACAGTGGTGGGATCCGCAGGCTATGGGGTTCTGAAGGCCAATGAAACTGAAAGTTAGTTTCTATGCCCCATTTAGTTTGCGTTAGCTGCCGGTCCAAAGTTCTGTCTATGCTGCCTCACATTTTCTCGATTTCTTTTCTTACTGACAGCACTCAGTGACCCCAACCAACAGGGCGGTGGATTGATTCACACCAGATTTCTCCTTTAAGGGGCCAATCGCTGTTAGCCAAATCAGAATCCTTGGATGGATCCATTTGTCTTAAAAACTCTGCATGCTTTATGATCAGTGATCTTTAGTGTCAGAGAGCAGCTTTCAGGTGGCACCAGTGATGAGACAGTTATCTTTGGAAATGTATCTTTGGTAAGAGAAAAGAGAGAGAGAGACAGAGAAGGAGAGAGAAAGACAGAGAGAGAGAGAGAGAGAGAGAGAGAGAGAGAGAGGGAGAGAGAGAGAGAGAGAGAGTAACAGAGACTCAGCTAGAGGCCTCCACAGACTCCAACTAGGTGTCTGGATGGATATTGAAGTGTTCTCTGCATGGTTCTCTGTGGTGGTGGTGGTGGGTTGGGCCTGTCATGGAACAGCGTTGAGAGGTAGGGAGGGAGGGAATGGTGAGGTGGGGGGAGGTGAGTTAGGGGGAGGTGAGTATGCTGTTATGACTGCTGAGAGTTGGCAGGAGCCGAGGTGCCCCCCTGGGCAGGGCCTGGCGAGGAAATTCCGCTGGCACCGAGCAGGCTGCTGAGGCAGGGGGGCTCCCTTGCTCAGAGGTGGGTGGGTCTCCCACTCGGTCAGTCCTGGCACACAAGACAAGGAGAAGGAGAAGGAGAAGGGGGTTACAGAGAGAAAACCAAAATAAAAGAGAATGACAGGGGACAATGCGTTAGTGTGTGCCTGTGTGTGTGTGTGTGTGTGTGTGTGTGTGTGTGTGTGTGTGTGTATGTGCGTGTGGGTGTGTGTGTGAGAGAGAGAGAGAAACAGAGAAAGAGATAGAGAGAAAGAGAGAGAGAGAGAGAGAGAGAGAGAGAGAGAGAGAGAGAGGGTACACATGAGAAAAAGAGGGAGAGGTTATACAAAAATTATACAGTAAAGGGCTGTTCACACCTACAACGATAACTATAAAAACGATCAGGACATCACAGAACGTCATGTTCTATTAGATGTTTAAATCATGACTAGAATGTTGCTGTTAAAATGTTGTTCTTCAGTGTGGACGCCCATATCATTGTAAGTTATAGTTGTCATTATCGTTGTAGTTGTTGGTGTGAATGGACCTTAAGACAAAATAAAAATTGTAGGAAGAGAGAGAGAAAGGAAAACAGAGTAAAACAGAGTGAGAGATTGAATGATAGAGGCAGAGACTAAGAGAGAAATAAAGTGGGAGAGTCAGAGGGGGCGGAAGATGGAGAGGCAGGATGAAAGAGAGGGGAAGGGAGTTACAGAGATGGAGCATGTGAGAGTGAGATGGAGAGGGAAAGTGAAAAAAAACAAGGGAAGGAATTTAGTGTGCAAAAAAAAACCCAGTATAAAAGAAAATTAGATAGAATAAAATCTGTTTGTGTGTGTAAAGGAAAAACAGATAAAGTGTGTGTGTGTGTGTGTGTGTGTGTGTGTGTGTGTGTGTGTGTGTGTGTGTGTGTGTGTGTGTGTGTGTGTGTGTGTGTGTGTGTGTGTGTGTGTGTGTGTGTGTGGGAGAGAGAGAGAAAGAGAGAGAGATTAAGAGAGAGAAAGAGAGAGAGATAGAGAGAGTGTGTATGTGTGTGAGAGAAAGAGAGAGAGCAAGAGAGATTAAGAGAGAGAAAGTGTGTGTGTGTGTGTGTGTGTGTGTGTGTGTGTGTGTGTGTGTGTGTGTGTGTGTGTGTGTGTGTGTGTGTGTGTGTGTGTGTGTGTGAGTGTGTTTGTCTGTGTATGTGTGTGTTTGTGCAAGTGCATGTGCAAGTGTATGCATGTGTGTGTCTGAGAAGTTGACAGATGGACAGACAGAAGGACAGGAGCTAGTCTTTTAGACACGCCCAACAGAAACCCCAGCAGCACCTACAGTACTGCAAGCCTAGGGTGGCATATCACATTCCTTACCCCACCCTTACGTCCACCTCCTCCTCCTCATCCTCCTCTCCATGGCTGCCTGGCCCTCAGACCCAGTAAGCAGGCCCAGGCCTTCCTCCAGCGTCCCTCATGCGTACCCAGCAAGGAGACGCCCTGCCAGGGCCACCGGCCCCAACACTCACACACACAGCACAGCCCTGCTGGTCTGGAAGGAATTACCATGGAGGAGGTGAAAGGGAGTGAGGGTGAATGATGGAGGAGGAAAGGGAGAGAGAGAAAGAGAGGTGGATGGTGGATGAGGAGGAGGGGGGGGTGGAGAGAGGAGGTGAAGGTTGTGGTGGTGGTGGTGGTGGTGGTGGTCCGACCAATTTTCTCAGAGCCGTGAGGGACACACCCGAAATTCCTAGTCTGAGGCTGTCATGCCCCTATAATGTCCCTTGCACGCACACATGCATGGATACATGAATACACACATACTCACACATACACACACACACACAGGCACACAAACACACACATACTCACACATACACACACACACACAGGCACACAAACACACACATACTCACACATACACACACACACAGGCACACAAACACACACATACACACACATACACACACAGACACAGGCACACAAACGCACGCACATATACCGTACATGCGCACACATGCAGACACACACACACATGTATGCATGCACACAGACACACACACACACACACACAGGCACACAAACACATGCGCATATACATGTGCACACATGCACACACACACACACACACATATGCATACACACACGCGTACACACACACACACCTCTTATCCCCCCCAATCCCACGCTCTCCTCCTATCACGCTATCTTGCCCTGTTCCATGTAAAAGTCCTGCTCTGCTCTGTTCCCCTCTACACCATGTCCATGTCAGAGACACTCCCACACTCTGCTCCCTTTCTGGAGTGGTACTGGTTCCCCCTTCTCTCTCCTCATACAACACACACACACACACACACACACACACATACACACACACACGTATTCACATACACACATACAGTATGCATACAAACAAACACACAAACACAGAGACACACACATAGATGGATACACTCATATTCACACACACATTCACAGAAACACACACACACACACACACACACACACACACATGCAAACACAAACACACTCACACACACACATACAATATGCATACAAACAAACACAGAGACACAGACATAGATGGATACACATACACTTATACACACATTCACATAACCACACACACACACACACACTGATGCATACAAACACAGTTCATTTATCTGCTTTGCTGTCGCCCGGTGCATTTTAATAAAACACCCACCGCCCCATCACCCCAGCCCCCCTCAACCCCACCCCACCCCACCCCACCCCACCCCATCCCACCCTTTCCCTTAACCTGAGGGCCATGTCTAATCTGGCTCGCGTTAGCACCAAGGGCCGTTGATGGGGATGGCCCATTACGGTAAGGCCCATTTTTCTCCCTGTCTCTCCCTCTCTCTTAACACACTTCTTACATACTTTCCACTGGAACCCAAACACATTTCAACAGCTGAATCACTCCACCGGCACAGTCTGCTGA
>CM050201.1:7502500-7770000 GCA_027475355.1 Coilia nasus | reverse complement strand
TGTCACGGGAGACTGAGAGGGAGATGGAAACAAAACAAGAGAAACCACCAGGAGACAGTGGCCCTAAACTGGGTACAGCTGATCTGTTCCTCCACTTCTCTCTCTCTTTCTCTTTCTTTCTCCCTCTCTCCTTCCCTTTCTCTCTCTCAACCTCACCCTCCCTCACTTTCTCTCTCTCTTTCTCTTTCTTTCTCCCTCCCTCCCTCTCTCTGTCTCTCTCTGTTTTTCTCCCTCCCTCTCTCTCTTTCTCTCTTTCTCCATCCCTCCCTCCCTCTCTCTCTTTCTCTGTCTGTCTGTCACTGATGCTGTGGAACATCAACAAGTGTTGCCACACAAGATCTTGAGTCCAGCAGGTCTTCACACTACATATCTGATGGGATTACAGCTCTTGAAATAGCCCAGAGAAGTTCTCCATGCACAAATGTCATGTGAAAGCTTTCCAAAGCAGTGGATGGAAATTTGACGTGGTGTCCTCCAAACGCTCTGGAGATTAGATGACGCTTGTGCTATGATGAGAAACATGGAAAAGGTGGAAATAAAAGAAGAGTGACAACCAAGTGACAGATCAGGAAGTGATGAAACATAGGCCAACTTTTTAAGCAATGTTACCAGGCAACAACATGTCTGGCTCCTAATTACCTGGTCCCCGGAGGGATTGACCAGGTATTGCAATCACCCTGTCCGCCTGCGTGTGTGTGTGTCTGTCTGTCCGCCCATATGGGGGGAGAGGTTGCCATCTCTGATTGCGCTGGTTCTCTGATGAGATTCTCATGGAAGGTTACCTGCTTCTGATTAAAGTTCTCTTGATAAAAATGCACAGCCTAATGTGAGTGATGAAGTGCCCAAACAACATCTGTTGGTAACATTGCTCCAATCAAAAGTTGCCCTCTGAGGCTGAACTTTGAGCTAAGCTCTGATCATAGTCCTACTCCCTCATTAATGGGCTTCCATGAAAATTTTGCACAAACTTGTGTCCAGAAAACCTTACCTTTCAAATAAGGTAGCAATGTTAGGCAATGTTGATAATTGGTCTGAGTGATGTTAGGCAGCAGAAAACTGGGCATTTGTCTTCTTTCACGAGTCAGTCTAGTTAAAGGAACACTTCACGTTCTTGGGGAAAAGGTTTATTTTCCAACTCCTGTGGAGTTAAACAGTTGAGTTTTACCATTTTTGGCCCTAAAAAATTAAGCTTGTAGTTTGTGGTAACTTGATGCTGATAGGTTGTTGTTATTTACGTCAGTCATAACATCTAATCTTATGAAACATATTGGGCTAGTACTGCTGGAAAATCACACAAAATAGGAACACTGACCACAAACATTTAGGAGTTATCCAGTTTAATCCACAAATCAACACAAATACAAGCCTGCAATCAGTCATGTTCACTACTCTGAGACACAAAGTTTTCTTTTGTTTACGTGGGGTCTGACGAATGTTCTGTTGATGTGGAGACACGCGGGGTGAAAGGATAACACAAACGACATTCCCTATAATCTCCCTGAATTACCTTCAGAACTTGGCCTAATGGAAAAGCACCTAATGTCTGGATCTGGTGGTACAGCTTTAGCTGTTAGTTTGGCATAAATCATTGAGGTGATGGACATGGTGATGGATCTCAAAAACCTGATCAGTCTTGGCACTTTGTTGTTTTTTTTTTTTCTGATTGCTTCCACTTCAGTAGTGATGGCTGTAATCAGTCAGGAATGATAAGGGCATGTAGCACTAACAATAATAACGGAAACTTGGCAGCAGCCGCATGTTAGGAATTTCAGGAAGGTCATTGTCAGAGATTACTTTCCAGAAGCAACATGGTTTCAAAACATTACTTGTTTTGATCCAACTAAGAATAATGATTTCGAACACTGTTCTGTAGTTCTGCTGTGTTATGACTCACATATTCCCGTTTCGCTGAAATCTGTATTTTTTTTGTCTACTTGTCTGGAAAATAAATAGTACAAGTAGGCCTACATAGTGCACAAATGTTTCAAGCAGCATTTTCCATTTCATTTTTCTTCATTCATGACGTTTATAATAGTTTTAATTGTTGTTGATGTTTTTATATCTATGTACACTGTCTGGTGAGCTTGACTGTATTCATGTACTCTCTGCTGGGAAAACAAATTACCCCTCATAAATAATAAAGACTACTTTCTTTTAATTCTGTTTCAAACGACACATTACGTGGGTTAATTGACATGCATCTAATGAGACAGACGATACTGAGGCCTAAAGTCACTAACCACTGCAACCATTAGCATTTTTAATTGTTTATTTTTTATATTAAAGATAGAAATCACAGAAGTGTCCTAGAACTTGATAGGGTACTTTGTTTGGAGTAAAATAAACTGTAGACGTGCTTGTTCTGCCTGTCTAGTCAACCGAGCTGTTGTTGAGTTTGTACCTGTGAAATAACATGACAAAGGTCCATTCACCCAAACATTACAGAAAAACTGCTTCTGGAATGGACAGTGTGCAGCTGTTTACATTGTGCCTCATGAATGCTCTCCAGGTGTTGCACACATATCATCGAAAAGGCACCCAATGGACAGACAGGTGGTGCTGCCAATGGGGAAGCTGGAGCCGCGTTGTGTGGGAGACACAGACTGATGGAAACAAACAGGAGGAGTCGGGGAGACACACGACTGCCATCTAAGCTGGGTACAGTTGATCTCTCTCTCTCTCGCTTTCCCTTTATGATGCTGGAAACATTGACAGGGCAACAAGCTTCCCTGGCTACCCCACACAACAACACACACATTGAGAGGTGGGTGTTCGCATGTGCCTTGTCCCCAGTATCCAGAGGGCCCCCATCTATCTGCATGGCCTCATTCTGTTCGGTTATATACTGTAGCTGAGGGGGTGCTCAAAAAGCCAAGCAAAGCGTGTCGTGCAAATCCTCAAAGGCAAAATTGTCCTTCAACATTCCTGCATGAAGTCACCTCCGTTTCACAATGCTATACTGCTTGGGAAAAACAATACTTTCTGTAATTTATAGGCTGGTTGTTAACACACACCAAGCCAGTGAGCTGCAGCAGAGCTTGAAGCAGAGGAGGCCTTGGAGATGTTCTCTCCGTGTTTCATGCAAGGGGTGGGACAGCATGCTGAACAGATGATTAAAAGCCACATTTCACACACGCACCATATTACGTCATGTGAGTTAGCAATACAGACGGATCCATAAATAAATGCACCGGCTTCTTGTCTTCACACCCACAAATAAATCACCCATAACTCTGGCAATGAAAAGATTGGAGAGATGATCGTCAAACATTAGCCAGAGAATGGAAGACTGAGAAAAATGGGAAGTTGGGAGAGAGAGAGAGAGAAAGAGAGAGAGAGAGAGAGAGAGAGAGAGAGAGAGAGAGAAGAGAGAGGGAGGGAGGGAGAGAGAGAGAGAGGGTAAGAGAGAGAGGAGGGAGTGGTTGATATAATTCTCCAACTCGTTTAAATTCCTCCCGAGAGTTTTGGGTGGGAACTGATGACAAGAGGTTCATGCAGTAGAAGCCGTGTGTCCCTTTGCCCAAGTCAGAGATCCCACTGCGTTGCTGAGTCTTACCAACAGCCAGCAACTGTCCTGAAAGTGTGTTACTTTGTCCTCACACATCACCCCACTTACAAAGTTCACATGATGCTCCTTTCTCAAGTCATCACCATAACATGCAAGTCACTCAATGCTGAAGACAAGTATTTCTGCAAAAAAAAAAAAAAAAAAACATCTGGGAACCATCCTATCACATATTTCTTAATTACTGTATAGATTAGTGTTCAACATGTTACTGTACTGACAATGACTGTTATTTCTCCAAACATTCTACACCAAACAGCCAGTAATATGATGTTAGGAATAGATAGGAGTAGATGCTTGCTGGAGTAGTGCAGAGAAGGCCTTCACACATTGTCCCTCTTATCTGACAGAATGTTGATTTCTGATTAGGTAAGATTGACTGCTCTTGCTTTATTGTCACCTTGGGAAAAAGCAATACATGTCAATAAATCACACATGGAACAGCTGCGTGAGGCAAAGGGGGGGATGGTTGGTGGTTTCCAAGTAAGTGGTTAAGGGACTAAACCAGCTGGGTTAACTCAAAGTAAGTGATAAATCGCCAAGTAGGAGGGTCTTGTACATTTCAATTTTTTACAGAGGGTCTGGCAGTGCTGTATTGAGAAACAATTTCTTCCTGGAGGTGAAATGAAGTACAAGGGGCTGGTTTACCAGGCTGAGGGTCTCATGGCTTTATTCTCCAAGCAGGCTCTTCTATTATAGTAAATATCACTTGCTCTGAGTGAACATACCCAGGTTGGTGACTTAACCTGCTTTCTGGAACACCCCTCTCTGGGTCACCTTCAGAGGCATATTCGTGCGGTTGGGTTACTCGTCACGTCTTCTGCAGTTTGATTTTTTTTTTGTGCCGCCCAGTCTGTTGCGCCAACATGGGCACCCAGGGGTCCCTTGACACACCAACCAGCCATGACCCAACATCTGCAACCCATTGCACCCGCCAATTATCCCCGGGTGAACCTCATGGAAAATATGACACAAGCCAATGGAATGTAAACACCGTCCCAATGGGAACACCCTTTTATTTATTTTCCTACGGTGTTGCTTTTTCGCAAGGAGCAAATGCTGTGCCCGTCACACCCTTCCGTGGCATGAGTGTCACGGCTTTCCTGCAGAAAGGAGGACATGGCAAAATGCAGACATATACAGCCTCTACATGCATCAGCATAGTGCACACCCCAGTGTTGTTCTGTAAGCTGTGCTTGCATTTTTTCTCTCCCCTGCGGTCATGATGACTGAATGACGACGAGGCACATAGAAACAAGCAGGGGTGCTTCCAGAGGGGGAAAAGTTAGAAGGACTCCATGGTCACATTCTAAGGGGGGGGCGCAGAGGACACTGTCAATATTATCATAAATAAATAAATAAATAAGGGCAAAATTGCATTTTTTCATTAGCCTCATATTTTCTAGTGTCGTCCCTTGCATGTCTCTGAGTTGTCCAGTGACTGCAAGGCTGAAGGACAGCACAAAGACAAGCTCATCTTTGCCTACACACACACACACACACACACACACACACACACACATACACATTCACACACTCACCCATACTTTGTAACACACACACACACACACACACACACACACACACACACACACACACACACACACACACACACACACACACACACACACACACACACATACACATTCACACACTCACCCGTTCTTTGCAACTCACCCATACATGCATGCACACACACACATATGCACGCACACGCATACGCAGTGCTTGAGCCACCAGCTCAGCAAGCCTGCATGACAGCAGAGTGTTACACAGGCCAAGAGCCTTGATATGCAAGAACAACTGATATACATAAAACATACTGCCAGAACCTTCCATGGAGCCGTAAAAATCAAGGATAGTCAGAATGAGGGCAGCAACTTCTCCAAATGCTTAAGCCATTTTTTATGTCAGCAGGGATTGAGACACAAGGTCCCGCAGGCGCATCCAGTCATAGAAAGGCATTAACGCAACCCCTATGCTCTACTTGGGTTTGCCCCGCTACCTCTTCCGGTGCAATAGCCACAATGCAATGTGCAATGTTCACTATTCCCTTCCATGCCCCTTTCACCATGTATTCTTATTATTTATTACGCCCTTGTCTTTCTCATTGCTCATTTTTTTACTTGACACTTTGTACTTTGTACCTTTTGTACTTCACACTTTGATACTTTCATTAGTGGACAGTGAACAGCCAACTGTTCAATGACAATGAAAGTCTTGAAGTCTACCTGTGAAGTTCACAAGTGACACTTGACACTAATGTCATACATGTCCCAAAAAAAGTCATGTCCAGATTAGAAAATGTCCATGTAAGTTCTTGCAAGCTTTTATTACATGAAGGTGCAGCTCTCAGTGGTTCTAATACCAGCGTTCTACTTTCATTTTAACCGAGGCAATCCAAATATTTTTAAAAGCCCTGCCTGTGCGGTATACCTATCGTAAAGGATATTTAATGCAAAGTTATTAAACTTCTTTAAAAACCAAAATGTGTACTTAAACTCAAAACACAGATCGCCACAGGGGCTTGGGTCATGCGCGAGACTGTTTTAATATGAATGACTTGACGTCTAACAGATCCATCAAAAACTCTTTCGAAAACAAAGCTGACAGGTTGTGTATTACGCTCTCATGCTTTTGCATTGATGTGTATGTAATGTTTTACTTAGACATTTCTTTATAGCTGATGTGGGAGGGCGGTGGCAGCTGGATTTAATTCAAAGCCCAAGCACTCCCACCACCACCACCAAAAAATGTTCTTCAAAACCCTCCCATGTCCCTCCTGCTGCTACGGGGAGAGTGGAGAGCCTCTCTGGTCAAGCCGGTTCTCTGTGGTTAGTCAACTGTTTGCATGGCAAAGTGAGAGAGACACCAAACAAATACCAAAAAACGTGGGTGATCCACAGCCAAGACGTGAGCTCCTGTACAGTACAGTACTGGAAGGGGCTTGGAGACTTCTTTATACTTTCTCCTCCCTTCTCTCTTGTCTCTCTCTTTTTCTTTCTCATCATTGAATCCTCCCATCAGATGATGTAAAGGCTCACAAACAAACAAGTCCAATTCTGTGACAGCTGTAAGCATCAGGTGAGAAATAGGGTGTGTAGAAAAACAGTTTTTTTCTGGAGAAAAGAACAAGGATAGTTGAGGTGTAATAATAAGACCTCTGGACAACAAACCACAGTTACGCAAATTCCTTTTGTGGTTTTCTTACATAACTGTAAACGTGGCAAGGGCTAAGACGCCACATCTAAGCACTAGCAATGATTAGGAGGAATGTGACAAGCATGATGGAAGAGGTGAGATGGTCGAGTGTGTTAGCCCCAGAGATGACTGTGTGTGTACCGAGTGAGACTTGAACGCAAAGATCAAAACCATCTGACGCAAACAGACGCATGCAAGGTTGGTGACACATTCCACAGTCCTGGATGTGAAATCCTGAAAACTTGCAAACAATTGATCAAGGAACGGGGATGGGCGGGGGGGGGGGGACCATTCTATGCAGCATTTATATGGAACGATGCTTAAACTTAATGCCAGAATTTTAGAACTACTTTTTATAGTTAAGCGGTTTAATGAAATTAATGCATACCCCGCCAGCCAATCAGAAAGCAGCATTCTATTTGACTGGGCCACAAATGATGATTTACGCCATTTCTCCCTCTAAGTGTCCTATGATGGACACTTAATTAATCAAGACTTCCAAAACAAGACTCGGCTCATCTTTCCTCTAAAAGACTCCACCTGACATGACAAATGCTGAGTGGTTAACACGCTCTCTTTATAGCTGAACAGGGGGACTGAGGTGGGAAGGCCTCACACCTTCAAAGAGGCCCAAATGGGTACCAGAGCAGGATGTGACATAATGCAGCGAGACCACAGGCCCTCAGCGCCAACGCCTCGGTTGTTTCCTCGTGACCATTAAGTGCCTTCCTCATGAGAAAGGGGGTAACACGATATCGGGCGTAATTAGAGCAAGAGAGAGAGAGAGCCTAGTGCCGTTCGTGCTCCGAGTCGTCCCGTCTGTCGGCTGACTTTAGCGAGGGGAGCCCAAGCGCTTACAGGATGCCGCGAGACGCGGGGCCCCCAAAGCTTCTAAACTGTACAAAATGTCCAGAGGTTAAACGGGGCTAGCCGTGATAGACTGAAAGTAGGTCAGCCTCGTCAAACTCGCAGACACGTCTGCAAAACGTCGACGCTCGCCAAATTGATTTCAGATGGTACAGTACATGCAAAATGAGAAGCGAACACCTTATACATGCATATATGAGACAGAGTGCACATGCAGTGAAGGAAATGTGCAACCATCACGGTGTCTTTCAGCACAACCAGCATCTTGACTGCCGTAGAACAAGCGTGAACCTCTGTGATCACAGACACAGGTGTGGTTTTCTTTGAAAGCCCAGAGATCCGGATAAGCTGGAACAGATATGCCCATTCTTTTTTCACTACCCCCATTTTTTCCACTGTGTGCTCTGGGATCTCCCAGCCATTCCAGCAAATTCAACTTGGATGCATGTTCAGCAGCCTCTCCCAGACTGCAGTGTGGTGGAGCTGCAGGCCAAGCGCCATCACTGGTTTGGTTTCACAGATAAAGACTGCTGCTGCCACTCAACTCCACCCTTCCCATGTTCCCAATGTTGCTGCACAACATATACTGCACAATTTTTTCGGCTAACGAGCACGTAAAAGATTGGAGACCTCGTCACTTTTTCAGTCATCCCCGCCCTATGATGCAAGAGACTGCAACATAGCATATTGCAAACCAGAGGTGCCAATCCCGGGTTCAGAAAGTAAAAACCCTGCCACAAATTTGACCCAACCAGCTCTTAATCAGCTGATCGTAATGAGCACTCAAGACAGGTAGATCAGCTGCTCAGTGAAGTCACCTGTGTTGGAAAGAAAACGTGGCAGGGTTATTACTTTCTGAACCTGGGATTGACACCTCTGTTGCAAACAGTGGGTTACCTCTCGCTCTCTCTTAGCGAGTTATCACTGGTGTGTCTGTGACCCTGAGGATAAGTATGGGGCCAAGTATTTCAGGAGGACGACTCTGTGGTACAATATGTCTTGTCTGTTCTGTTGCTATCTCTGCTACTTCCACCAGTGAAATGCATAGGAGAAAGAACCGGAAATTTCTGTGGTGATTGCTCAGAAGTGCTCTAGTGACAGAGAATGGACAGAAATGCTACTTGGCAGATTAAGTCCACAGCGGAAAACTAGAGACAAGTTGTACAGAATTACAGCAGACAGTTGTTTCTTGGACGTCACCATAATGTGATCAACAGGTGCAATATTGAGTGAATGTATTTGGACAGGAATCCCACTTGTGGCCTCACTGCTTGAGTATAATACATTAACATTCATCATGATGTCCCATTACTTGTCCAGACTTCTTTTGTAGGAAAGGGACAGGACAGCTTTATGAAACTGTACATGACAAGCTCATCATTGTACAAACTGCATAACTGCCAGTGATGGTGATTTATATTCCATATATCCAAAAATGAAAAGCACTAAAGGAAAAAAAAAACTTATATTAACTCTGGATTATCGGTTTGTGCAATTTGTAAATACAGTGGAATTCAAACTATTTCCTGTACCTACATAGCATAATACATGGCCCTTGACAGTAAACCTTCAGGAAACCCTGAATAAAGTAGGGTCACATGTGAGAACCTGGTGGATGGAGACTTCAAGATTCAGACATCCTGAGACAAATGTGACAACTCCTGATGCTGAAGGTGTATTTCTAACCAGCCCCTTACATTAGGTCCCTGCTCATACAAGAGCCCTGAAGAGCTGAACAGCATTGCCCCCTGCTGGCCTGACTGAGGTAAGGTTTATTTTTATGCCAAAAATGAAGAAAATAAGATGACAGAAATTGTTCTTAAGACACTTTTACTTATATTCTAGAAGTAATAGAAATAATAAAAAAACAAACAAGTAGACAATCATTTTGCTTGTTTTTAAAAGTGTAGGTCCTTTTCTACCAGGAACATTTCCTATTTTGGTTATGTACAAATCCATGACATTCCTTACAACAATCTGTTTCTGACGCAGGTTTTTTACATTTAGCAGAAATCACTACCATATATTAAGCGGTCACCATAATATACAACATGGGCATACAGTAACTCAGTCCAAATTCATTTAACATTTTCTTTACGCATAGGACAAAGGTTTATGAATACTAACATGTACAGCCACAGTAAACCCTCCATAATCACTGCATTGCTAATCTCTCTTGTCTGCTTTCTGTACACGTATGTGTTAAAACATAATTTTTAACAGAACTAAATTTATGGTGTGTGGCAATTTTGTTTATTTTTTTAGGAACAGGAACATAAACCTTTAAAAAAACAAGAAAAACAAAACAAAAAAAATAAATCTACAGCTTCCTGCGAAAGTGGAATTTACAAGTATTTGTGCAGGATGTGCAACTCCCTGTGGAGTATCTGACTCCCAACCCTTAATTACAACACTGACATTAAATAGCAATATAAACAGTGAATAGCCTTTGTGGTTACGCCAGTGTTAGTGTTAGAGTGCAGGAAATAGCAGACAAGAATCAAAATGTTATACCAGTTCATCGTTTTATAAGACACTTCCACTCCAAGCTCCATTACACAGCTTCGCTCCTTCACGTTAATATAAATAGAAGTACTTGAAAAGCTAGCTTTAGCTTAATAAACAAACAAAGGGGGACCGTCCTTCAAGCCCGCTCCGAGCCGAACTCCAAGCCTGCAAGGGTTTTTGAGCGTCTATGGCAATTCGTCTTAGTGTATCAAACAGGCTTAGGTTTCACAAAAGACCGCGCTACACCAATCAAGATAAAGAGAAAGCATATCAAATTTCCACTCTCTCAATCTCAATCTCTCTCTCTCTCACTTCATGATGGATGTAGCTCAGAGTCGCTTTTGGGGAAACAAGCCGAGGCTGACAGGGAGGGGATCACTTAAATACAGAAATGAGTGTGTTGGTGCTTTTGTTTTGTGTTGTTTTTTTTTTTACAGAGGAAGAGAAATGTGGCGAAAAGGCGGACAGAGTTGAACCTCTTCAGTTGGCAGCTGCTTGCCAGATGATGATGCCCACGATGATCACCACTATGCTCAGCACCATGAACAGGATGCACATCTTCTTACGGGACTTTTGCTGAAGAGAGAGAGAGAGAGCACAGTTGAAAGAATTACTACTTTTTCATACAAGTGTGCTATAGAATCACTACGAAGAATGAGGGGAATCACTAGAAAAGCTCTAGAGAGTAAAATACCTACAATCCATTCACAATCAATTCATCCGCATATTTAACAACAACAAACCATGGTTCACCCCGAATCTCCGCCAGCTCCGCCAAGCCAAGGAGGAGGCCTACAGAAATGGGGATAAGCCTCTCTTCAAGGCACTCAGGAACTCACTCACAAAAGAAACTAGATGTACCGCATAGCGGTACATGGTATGACCGCCGCAGTATATTGAAATGTGGGAACTGTTGGTGTGATGAGTGTGTGGTAGAGCAGTGTTGTGAGGTGAGAATTTCTGTGGAAATGATTTCCTGGAAGTGGGCATGGATGTGGGTTTTGAATGTGTAGTGTGTAGGAGTGATTTGTGAAGGCAAGAAATCGGCAAAATGAGATGTTGTACAATTACAGCGCCCCCTATGGACCAAATTTTATGGCATGTTCTGTGGTGTTAGAGGTCTTTGTGGTGATCGTGCATGATGTATTTTGTGCAGTTCCCACCTTCTCGGTCCAAGATATTGGCAACTCAAAATCCCAATTTTTGCATTTACCCTCATCACTAGGTGGCGCTATGCTTCAAGTGAGCGTTTATGGGCTGGGTCAATATGCCTCTGTAACACCGACATACTAACACAAAATCGTTGTCTTGGGCAAAATTGTTGACGAGTTATTTAACAAAAACTGTTTTTTGACACCTAGCTTTGCCAATAAACATCGCCCCCTTTGACGAAATGTCACAAAATTTAGTACACATGAAAAGAAAGCTGTTTAGAGATGGCATGTCAACTTTGACCAAATTTGAGCAATTAAAAGCCAAGATGCGTCCATTTGAAGAATTTTAAGCTACGTGTTAAATGTTCATTGATGTGTAACTTCGGAACGGTTTATCTCAAGATAAATCCTTTGATAACTTTTTGTCAGCATTGTCTGTAGATGACATATACCAAATTTGGTGAGATTCACATGAACGGCCTATGACGAGTTCGTTCAGATTCGTTTTCGCAATATTAAAATTTCACGGAAATTGTTCTCGTTGGAAGTGGGCGTCGACCAGTGTTTTCAATGCGTGAGGGTCAATTAATTTCACGATAAAAAAAAAATTGTTGTAAATGTAAGCATTCTCTAGATAATAGGCAAAACGACATTTTCTACAATTACAGCGCCCCCTATGGACCAAATTTTATGGCATGTTCTGTGGTGTTAGAGGTCTTTGTGGTGATCGTGCATGACGTATTTTGCGCAGTTCCCACCTTCTCGGTGCAAGATATTGGCAACTCAAAATCCCAATTTTTGCATTTACCCATATCACTAGGTGGCGCTATGCTTCAAGTGAGAGTTTATGGGCTGGGTCGATACGTCTCTGTAACACCGACATATCACAAAAATTTCAGGTTGTTGGGTGAAACGTTCATTGAGTTATTCAACAAAATCTTTTGCTGGTCTCCCCCTCTTTAACGGACACTGGCACAGCGGGGGGGTGGCCCTGGGGGACCAAAAGGCGTTATTCGCTCACAAACTTCTTGGGCTACATGCCTACAAACATTCAAGTCTCCCCGAGTTTCAGTGTCCCGGGAATCGTTGACGAAAAATCGGTGGAAAAAAAAAAAAAAAAGGGAAAAATTTTGCAGCAACTCCAATATGACCGCTTTCGCTAGCTTCGCTAGCGGCGGTCATAATAAGAGCAGCTAAAAAGCAATACTCTGAAAAGCTGAAAAAACTGTTTTCAGCTAACGACACCACGGCACTATGGAGAGGGCTTCAGGACATCACGAATTACAAAAGACCACCCCCCCCTGCTGAGGCCAGCAACGGCCTTGCTGATGACCTGAACGCCTTCTACTGCAGATTTGAGAAGGAGGCATTCACACCCCTCCCCCCGCCAGATCAACTGCAGACCCCTCCACCCACCTGGCTTCACCCCCCCAATCCACCACCCGCCCCCCAATCCACACTCATCATTTGCGAGGAGGACGTCCGTCGCCTCTTTGAGAGGCAAAATGTCCGGAAGGCTCCAGGTCCAGATGGAGTAACACCCTCCTGTCTCAGGGCCTGTGCCATCCAGCTGGCACCAATTTTTACCCAGATCTTCAACAGATCACTGGAGCTATGCGAAGTTCCCTCATGCTTCAAAAGCTCTACCATCATCCCAGTCCCCAAGAAACCCTCCATCTCTGGACTAAATGACTACAGACCTGTGGCCCTGACCTCAGTTGTCATGAAGTCCTTCGAACGCCTTGTGTTGTCCCACCTCAAAAAGATCACAGGCTCCCGGCTTGACCCCATGCAGTTTGCCTACAGGGCAAATAGGTCAGTGGACGATGCAGTGAATATGGGACTGCACTTCATCCT
This sequence comes from Coilia nasus, assembly GCA_027475355.1. Taxonomy (NCBI): domain Eukaryota; kingdom Metazoa; phylum Chordata; class Actinopteri; order Clupeiformes; family Engraulidae; genus Coilia; species Coilia nasus. Next base: position 7,756,848 of record CM050201.1, on the reverse strand, counting down.
GCAACACCTTGACCAACCAAGGGCCTACGCCAGGATTCTGTTTGTGGACTTCAGCTCGGCGTTCAACACCATTATCCCAGATATCCTCACCACCAAACTCTTCCAGCTAACTGTGTCTCCTGCCATCTGTCAGTGGATCTCCAGCTTCCTGACCGACAGGAGCCAACATGTGCGGCTCGGAGGTGTCACATCCGGTACACGGTCTATCAGCACTGGTGCTCCCCAAGGCTGTGTCCTCTCACCGCTGCTCTTCTCTCTGTACACAAACGACTGCACCTCCAATGACCCAGCGGTCAAGCTCCTGAAATTTGCAGACGATACCACTGTCATTGGGCTTATCCAGGATGGTGATGAGTCTGCATACAGACAGGAGGTTGACAAGCTGGTGCTCTGGTGCAGCCAACACAACCTAGAACTCAACGCACTAAAGACTGTCGAGATGGTTGTGGACTTCAGGAAGCACCCATCACTGCTGCACCCCCTCACAATATCCCACAGCCCAGTATCAAAGGTGGACTCTTTCAAGTTTCTGGGATCCATCATCTCTCAGGACCTGAAGTGGGAGTCCAACATCAACGCCATCCTCAAAAAGGCTCAGCAGAGGATGTACTTCCTACGCCAGCTGCGGAAGCATGGCCTACCACAAGAACTGTTGGTGACCTTCTACACAGCTGTAGTAGAATCCATCCTCTGCTCGTCCATCACAGTCTGGTTTGGAGCAGCCACACAACAAGACAAACACAGACTACAGCGTACAATTCGGTCTGCTGAAAAAATCATCGGTGCCCCCCTGCCCTCCCTCCAGGACTTGTACATTGGGAGGTCCAGGAAGCGGGCAGAGAACATAATCAAAGACCCCTCTCACCCTGCACACACCCTCTTCGACCTCCTTCCCTCTGGTAGACGCTACAGATCCCTGCGCACCAAAACTACCAGACACAAAAACAGCTTCTTCCCCACTGCCATCACCCTACTGAACAGCTGAACTACACATGCATACATACATACATGCACATGTGTATATGCTTACTGTTATGCCCTTGTATCCCCCCCCCCCCCCCCGCCCCCCCAGCGCTTCTCTTGCACATGACACAAGCAAAGACTTACCTAGGTGTCCCCTGCCCAGCAACTCAGGACTCTTTTTGTGCCCCCCCCCCCCCCCCCCCCCCCCTTATTCGCCTTATTGGTATATTGTCATACCGGTTCTTTAACCCACTGTAACACCATGTGCCTACTTGTTCATTATTGCCCATATTGGGTGCCTGTATGTATATTGTATATTGTATATTGTATATTGTTGTCCCTACTGTATATTGTATATTGTATATTGTTGTCCCTACTGTGCAATACAAGTACACATACTTGTTTAGTCTATTGTATTTATTGTATTGTATTATGTTCTGTGTTATGTGTATAGAGAGCTAACATCTGCCGGAGTCAAATTCCTTGTATATGTAAGTATACTTGGCCAATAAAGCTGATTCTGATTCTGATTCTGAAAAGCACCCAAATACAATTAGCACAACTCTTCAGTCAGGTTGATGAACTAATTAGCTGTTTTTGGTGTACAGACAGAACCACCACAGGGCAGGAGTTTTATTTGCAGAATTGAAAGAATTACTACATTTTTTCCCCACACTATTTAAAACTGCTCAAAATGACAACCTAAAGTTGAGGGCATCAAAGAAAACTGATATTCAGTTCTGTGTATAAATAAGATGTAAAATGTAACAACTAGGTAACCTACTACTGCAAATCCTGAATCTGACCACCTAAGCATTCACGAGGAAATATAAATGCAAAGAGCGCTGAGTGCAATTCAAAGGCAATATTGTGCTGAGTCACCCTAAAAAAGCACTTGGGCTCAATCCTTTTGCTTTAAATGTGCAATATAAATACATTTGACTTCACTAGAAAAACAAACACAGAATGAACAGTCAGAATTGATTGCATGGTTCTCTTTCCACACTTTTCATTCTGTGAGTTTCCTTGAGTACCTGTCGTGCCCCACTCAAATCTTGTGCATTTCTCCAAAAAATAAAAATAAAATAAAAGACATAATGTAAAGGATTTGTATGATCTTACAGGAATACAGTTAAATCAGAACCAAGCCTGAACAGCTATGGTAATGGCACTCATTGTCCTTGTGTGGTGTAGTGGTGGACATCCTCAGTGAATTCATTTGATTGGACATAATTACATTACATTACATTACACTTAGCTGACGCTCTTATCCAGAGCGACTTACAGATATTTACAGAGTTTCAGTTACAGTCCCTGGAGCAGTGTGGGGTTAGATGCCTTGCTCAAGGGCATCTCAACTATGGGTAGGGTGGGATTTGAACCGGCAACCTTTCGATTGCAAGACCAACTCCCTAACCACTAGGCCACAGTTACCCGTGATGATTAATGATGATCATTTGATCGGACATATATGTGCAAATAATGAAATGCTAAAATGAAACATGAAATGAGTTGCAGGCTGCTGGTGGTACCTGGTAGTATGCTGCCCGCTGCAGCTGCTCTGCTCCATGCTCCACATGAACCTCTGCACTCTCCACATTTGCCTCTATGCTGTCTGTGACACACAGAAGTACAAGTAGAAGTCTTTATTCTCATTATACAAAATATAGCGAGATGTCATTTAAAGCAGACAACGGATGCACAGAGAAGAAGCAGTAAGAATAGTTAAGTAGAACAGAATATAGGTTCTGAATGTACAGCAATATATACAAATAACAATATATAAGAGTATCAAGTATTAATATCAGTACTAGTAGTAGTATCAAGATATAGAGAAAAAGGTGCAGAGTACACACAGCAGTAAATTGGTGTGCACAATAAAGTCATATTGCACAGAGTCCAATGTACTGCATGACAATCATATTGCACAGAGTCCAGTGTAATGCACGACAGTAGTTATTGCACAACAGTACGACAGACAGACACACACACACACACACACACACATAACAATGGTCAATAGACACTGCAGTGTTTGTCTATCTTCCAAGTTCCCTTGCACACTGTCTGTTATACACACACACAGACGCACACCAGCACACATTTCCATGGTCTTCAGAAGCCATGTTAGGAGTTAAAGACAATTTATTTATTTAATTTATTTATCCATACAGTCCAGGTTAATGAATGCCCTTTTGTACCAGATAAAAATTGAGAATTCAGAAATGTGAGTGTAGTGTTTGTTTACCAATCATCTCCCCCTGGTCATGAATCATCACAGCGAGGTCTTTGAAAATCTGGTTTACGTCCATGATGTCTGACTGGAAAAGCACAGAGATATGAAAATCACACATGAGAATAATCCAGAGGGTTGTTTTAGCAATTCTGCTGTCACCTGAGACTCTGGAGTTTCTCTGAGGCACTGACAAACTATGCACATTATCAGTGTAATGGAAACTACCAGAAGTACATCTGAATGGCACAGAACATCTAGCAGAAAGTTGCACACAGAACTGGAAACTAAGTCACATATTACCAATTTATTTGTATGAGGAATGTGTGTATGTGTGTGTGTGTGTGTGTGTGTGTGTGTGTGTGTGTGTGTGTGTTTGGAGATGGGTAAGTGGATAGGTATGAGTGTACAGTGGTCCCTCGCTTTATCGCGGTTTACCTTTCGCGGCCTCGCTGTTTCGCGGATTTTTTTAGTGCATGCAATCTCCTGTACAGTACAGAATGTGCCCAGCTTGTACAATTTACATAAATCTTCCACTGCTAGCTGTTTGACTCTGAAGTGCTGTATGTTTACAAGTGTGAACTTTGCCTGTCTGAGAAACGTGTATAAGTGTAGTGAGGGGTTTTACAGCCTTAAAACATCTATAATAATTGTAAAAAATAAAGCTGACTACTTCGCGGATTTCGCCTATCGCGGGTTATTTTTAGAATGTAACTCCCGCGAATAACGAGGGACCACTGTACATCCTTGCGTGTAAATGTGTGTGTGGTCAAAGGAGCTAAGTTGTAAGCAACTGGACTTCTTTTTGGAGCTTAAAGACATTTCACCTTTCATCCAAAAGGCTTCTTCAGTTCTGGGGACTGTGTGTGTGTGCATGTGTGTGTGTGTGTGTGTGTGTGTGTGTGTGTGTGTGTGTACATCTGTGACTCTTTGAGTGTGTGGGGGATGTGCGCATGTGTGGATTTTGCATGTGTGCGCACGCATGTGTGTGTGTATAAGTAAGCACACCTCCAGCTGTCGGATGTTGGTCTCTCTCTCTTTGATCAGCTCCAGGTCCTCCTCTGTAATGGCCGCCTCCTCTGTCTGTGTGGTGATCTGGCCCCAGTCATCATGGCTGTGGATTTAAAGCACCCTGATGATACTGCTCACACACTTAAAAAGCCATTCAGTTCAATTCAGTTAAAAACACTGACTCCAAACAGCCATTTACATAGTCACAGAGTATGATGAGGATATTTTATTGTCACATGTATAGACATACTGGGTAGAGTAGGACATGCAGTGAAATTGCTGATTTTGAGTCTAAACTGTGCATGGGAAGGGGGGAGTAAAGTGCGTAGAATGCAGTTGGGGGGGATGGCTACCTGATGAAGGGAAGATGTAGAATAGGTGACTTAAAGTATAGGAAAGTCTTACATAGAATGAATTAGTATAAACATTTGTAAACAGATAAACAGTAGAAGTATCAGATTATCATAATGTGCTCCTGTGCTGTTTTGCACACCCTCACAGCAGGAGTTTCACATGCGATACTCGCTGGTTCTCACACTGTGGTGTAAAAGGTCAAACTGTCTATGTGCCAACAGTACTAGCTCGTGTAGACCCAGGAGAGTCAAAGGCTGACACAGATAGAGGAGCAAGCGCATTCTCAAACTGTTCAGCTTTCTCGAAAGATTTAGCAGTATTGGTCTGGATTACACGCTGGCAGACAGCACGAGTGTTTGTCCTGCACTCCACTCTGGAGAGATGAGGCCTACGCTGACACACACAGCAGCTGGGGAGGATGACCACAAGCCAAGATGGTGAGCAATAACATCTCCAGTGTTCCTGGAAGGGCCTGGAGTGGTATCCCACTGAGCGGGATATAGTAGGCTGGGGAGAAGAGGTTTTGAAACCAACGTTCCTGAGTAAGGATGCTTTCACACCAACAGCAGTTGGTACGCACCAAACAGTCCATTCGGGCCAAAAGCTCGTAGGTCGGTTCGTTTTCGTTGGTGTGAACGCATCAATCGAACTTGGGTGTGTACTAAATCAAGCAGACCGAGACCTCCAAAAAGAGGTGGTCTCGGTCCTCTCTTGATTCCGCACCAATGAACTATTCAAAATGCATTATGGGTAGTTAATATACATATTGATGAAGAAATGTCAAGCGGACCAATTTTCATTCATTTGCCGACGTGAAAGCAAACCACACCACAGTCTGTATGCTAAATAGTAACAATTTTACTGCCTGTTCCGGGCCAAATAATCAAACTAGTGGTGTGAAAGAGCCCTAAAAGACCTACCAAGCATTTGTTTTAACCATTCGCCAAAACACCCGATTCCAATTAGCAAAACTCTTCAGTCAGGTTGATGAACAAATTAGCCATTTTTGGTGTACAGACTGAACCACCACACGGTCGGATTTTTATTTTCCAAAGCCAGAGTTTCTTTTTAGAGACTTCACTGCTGGGGATTCAGGAAAAGCAGCAGAGTAGGTGCACTGGCTTGGGAAAGGGTGGGACAGGGGAATCATACGGCTAAGACAACAAGGATGATAGTGGATGCTGATGGAAAGTACTTGAAGGTATGCTTACTTCTCGAAGGAAACAAGCTGCTCGTCATGGCCACCATCTTCAGCCTGGGTGAAAATATGGACAACCACACACACAAAGACAGACACAAATAAGATGAAACAACATGATAACATAAAAAGTCTTATCACTGCGTGCACATGGACGAGTTGAATCCGATTGGAAATGGTTTGGGATCGTATCAAATTCATGTGCACAGGCTAAAGATCGTATAGGGATTGGTTTCGCGAATCCGATTGCAACCCCTGGCTTAAGCCGATGTTAATCCGCTTGGTGCCGCCTTGTGCACGGTATTGGTTTGGATTCACGTACTGGGCATGTAAAACCACTCGATCCCAGAAGCTTCTGTCCCTGATTTTCATCCATACTGAACGTCGAGGCTTTCTATCGCCTGCTCTCAACAAGTCTCGTTGTCCTCAATTGCTTGTAATATCAAACGCCGACAGCACAGTTCATGTCGTATCAAGGAAACCAAAAACGCTGTTTGTTCTTTCATACGGACTTCCAAACAAAGGAGAATGCACAACATGCATGCAAATGCTGCTCTGTCAACCTCCTCGAGCGCTATCTTTGTTTTGTATGCCGCCAGATAGTTTGTTTATTTTCTTTTTAGCAGCCGTCAACCTGAAGTAGTTCTAACACCACTTGTTGAAAGGAATATAGCGCCATCTAGCGTAGCGGAAACGGCCAGATCTCTGACCGTTATCCGCTAACACGAACTCTCATGTGCACAGGGATTTGGGACAGACCACCCGTTGGGTAGCAACTCCCAATCCAATCCCAATCCAATCCGGTCCTACCATGTGCCCGTAGTGTCAACCATTCCATGCTTTCTTCATTTCTGATGTAGTGACATATTTGATATCGTTATGATAAACTGACTTATTTCAGATCGTGTGTGCATGGTACAGGGCATTTACTGAGTGTGACCACTTCACATCTAACAGCTTGAAGTTAGACATTTAGTAGATGCTTTTCCTGAACATGACAGAGTACAGCTCAATTATGTTTTAGTGGTATATTTCCCCCCTAACTAACACAGTGTGCTCAGAAAGTTGCTATGCACTTTTTTTTAGCACCAATAACAGCATTCAGGCAGTCTATATCAAGCAAGCAACTGGTAGCAGTGTTCAAAAAACAACAAAAAGAGGGATGAAAGCCTGTATGGATGCTAGCAGACTTCAACATTTACTTTCAAAATGATCATGTAGATTCACATTCTCCTCATGCATTCTATACTGAAACATGTCTGCTAATGAAAATATAAGTGCACAGTGACTTTCTGAATACCCTGTTCCTGTCGCAATGGTCTTGGCATGGTTTTGCAACTTGCTCTACAACCGAAGCCTGACGTAATGAGGACCGACCTGAACCCTGCAGCACTGTATGTCCCTTTACAACCCAACAGGGAGGCCGTGTTATTGGTTATTTATGAGCGGATGCTGGCTAGCGTACCGAGAGGCGTGAGCCGGCCCTTGCTCTGGCCACCGTCTCCTTCTCCTTCTCGGCAGCGCGCCGCTGCACGGCCTGGAAGTTGTTCAGGGCCGCCGAGAAGTCGTTCATCAGACGGTCCCTCTGGATCTTCTGTTGTCTCTGTAGAGGAGCACAGCAGGCATCGCCATCTCATTACGTCAGTACTTACACAGCTACAGTCATGTAGCCTCTGAGTGACAGCTTTCTGGGACAAGGACAGGGTGACTTTCATGGGTTTAAGACATAAAAACACACCTGAAATTCTGAAGGGCTCAGAATAAATAAACTGCTGTTGCACACTGAAACTTTGATCCTAATTATTTCAATCAATTAATGTTTCACAGAGGCATTATGTTGTCTAAATGCAGATTGACTGAAATTATATGCATTTTCCAAGCTAAAGTATGCAATAAAAATGCATTTTCATATCTGAAATGTGTATAGGTGCAAGACAGTTACTAACCTGTTCAGAAGGGGACATGGGTAGAGGCAGTGAGCCCACATCTTTTAGGTGTTTGTTGGTCTCTTTCGCAAGCTGGTTTGTGTAGTGTTGCATCTGTTGGCTGAAAGACAATTTTATTATTTTAGCACATTAAGTAACATTAAAGTATGCTAGCACAAGAAGAAAATCAAGCAAATCGGGTATGCCTTGTACAGTTAATTACATCAAAGTTATGTTGTTTTCGAATTGTAATAGTAGATTTTAGAAGCAGTGCTGCAATTTAAAAACCTTTCAAAACTTAAAAATATCATGGTCTGAAAGTATTTCAACGATGAATTTACAGGCAATACTTACAGCTTATCCTGAAGTTCACTGTTGTCTTGCCTCGTGCCCAGCTGGTTCACCATGTTTTTGATTTGGGCCGCTGTAATACAAGAACAGAAATTACATTACTATGGAGTAAGAGTGGTTGAAGTGTCAATGTATCAAGGTGACTTTGTTGCCAAACATTACCTATAAGAACTGTCACTAAATCTTATCAACTGTGATATAAAAACAGCTGAGTTGAAAGACATCAGCATTATGGTTTGCACAGCTAAATTTGTGTCAATATTTGTGACTCCACTAAAGCAAGCAATATGTTGGAAATGTTTTACTTTCAATTAGGATTTTTACAATTGATGTCCTTGTACTGTTGCTCCCGGGGGACACTAGCCCTCGACAGCCTCCCAATGGACTTTCTCTTTCTGGCACTACTGGACTGAGAGAAATGTTGTCTTGTGTTTTTCTTGCCACTGTTGTAGCACTTTGAGCTGCATCTTGTGTGAATTGTGCTTTACAAGTAAAGATTATTATTGTCATCATCAGCATTATTTGGCCTACTTGTGTACTTCAGCCAAGTGTGGCTGTGGTAACACCATAGACAGTAGAAGAGAATGGACCGTGGGATGGCGTTGTTTTCAATGGGAGCCGTTGAAGCACGATTCTGAACATTTTAATTGGTCACCAGGCAACTGCGCAAGCGTGTGGTGACGTACGGTCACGTCAGCCAACGAACCCGAATACGATAAATTGAGTGGTAGATGCTCTATCAGAAATCAGACAGCGTACGATAACTCTCTTAATAAGTATTTTTCTACCGTCATAGCTGCAACTACTTACTGGATTGGGAGGCTAATATAATAATAAGTTCTAAGCTTATTTTTTGAGAAATGCTGATGTAAATGTTTCCCCAACATGAATAGAAAAGTAAAGGGGCATGACTATGGCTACGGCTTGTTATCCAAACAGTACGGTAAATGTTCTCCTGTGCGACAGAAACTCACTAGCCATCGCATGATTTGTGACGCCATTTTTAGCACAATTTGAGATAAACGTTTCTTACAAGGCAATAACATGATAGATTTCTGATCGAAGCAAATATGTTGTGCTGTGTCCTCTCCGGTTTAGAACAATGCCAATATCAAGACACAGAGTCCTTCTCATGTAAAGTTATTTGATTTCAAAGTGACGCTAAAATGAATGGAAGTCAACGGAATGCCAAAGGCTATTGGGCCCTTTCCGGGTTGGGATTTCCCCATGGGTGCTTCAACTTCCGCCTATGCTCCTACCCCCTTGGGTGACACCAATGAGCAGAGTACAGTACAACATATCCCCCTCTCAGGTTACAGTTTGGACATATCGCTGAATTGTTTAAGTGTATAACTGAATTTGCTGGACACAAATTAAGCTGCTAATAGGAGCAGCAAATTTCACTTACACTTACAGACAGCTAATTTATTTACACACATCTTTCCACCACTTACTGTTTTGTGTGATTTTCTGGATGTTGGAGCTGCATGTCTGGATGAGGCCGTTGAAGTCTCGGGGAGGGCTGCGGTAGCTGTCGGCTTTTGTGTACGACATTGTGCTGTGAGACGTGTGTGCTTCAACCCCTGGGTTGAAGGCAGTCAGAGAGGGAAACTGGGCAGGGAGCAGGCAGGTCACTAAAATTCCTGAGAGAGCAAAATTCAATTTTTAGAGAGAGAAAAATGTCCAGTAAATCAGTTGCACTGTAAAAAGTGTGGCATGATACAAAAACATTAAGGCAATTTTCTGCATGGATCTGTTTACTTTGGTTTAACAACAAGGCGGTGTGGGTTCATAACATAGGCTACATGGCAAGCAAAATTGTGACTTTTTAAAAGTTGATTCTATGTTTCACTTTTTGGTGTGGTTACCCAACAAAACCAAATGCTTACACTGTAAATCACTGGTTCAACTTCAACATCCACATTTCTTTGGAAGGAAACCACACCCTTGATTCATGAATAGGTACATGGGGCTGACAGCTTGACCATATAGTGTGCTTTAAGATGTTACGCTTAATATACCACACCATGCTATGGGAACACGCTCATTAACTAGATAATCTTACATTAGACCAACATGTCTGAGGAGAAAAAAAAGAACAAGCCATCTTTACATGTGGCAACGGCTGACTCATGCATGATGCATCCACTTAAATCGAGCGATTACCTAACTGACTACTAAGGGCAACCTGTGCAGGACAGACTGCTGACTCCAAGGTGAAACCGGAAATGGTCAAGTGGAAACACACACACACACTACTCGGACCTTTTCCAGGAAATCTGACAGCAGCTTGAGAGGATGCATAGACATCCTATACATGTATACTACTCCTACATGTATACTCATAAAGTGTAGAGTAACGGTTAGATGTAGGTCTGATCAATGTCTGCATACCCATGTGTCAGCCAGCGAAGGGATTAAGAGTTACCCTGTCACATGGGCTTAGCCCTTAGTTAATTAGATAACCTTAAATTATGCCATTAACTGCCCATTACTTTGTACAATTGTGGATCTACGACTAGTTTTAGCGCCGCGTATTCCCTATACCCTTTACGTTCTTCGTGTATAATTACAGTCACAGTCTGATGCCATGTTACCATGTATGATTGTTTTGTTTATCAGATTACAGATTGCAAAGCAAGATGACATGACGTTACGCAGTGACATTACCTGAACAGGTTGATGCTATTACCCTGTTCATAAAAAAACTTCGCGAGATAACGTCAAATTGCAGAGCAGATATCATGACACAAGTTATTCATGACAATCATTTAGGTAACTTTATACCGATATTAACGCCACATGCCATTAAGAACACTAGCTGGGGTTACTTTTATATAAAGGTCGGTCTTGATGGCAAATTAACCTTGTTTCATATCTACAAACATTGACGTTACGGTTTGCTCCACTCGACTAGTCAGCTGCTTTCAGCTAGCATAGCTGTCGTAAACGAGGCAAAAATATCGTCATTAACAATATTTCTGGCCAACAAACACAATAACCAATTCTGATTTTTACTTGTTACAATGTACTATTCAATGAAACCGTAGAGCCAGAAGAGTTACATTGGAGCCAATGTCTGATACGTTACAATGTCCTAGCTAGCATAAGCTAACCATTCAGCATAACAACCCAACTTTAGATAAATGCATTAATTCCATACTTTACAGTGTTGGCGAACACAAATAAAGGTTGTTTTGTCTGTGTACTAAATTGCCCTGGATGCGGAGACTACCTGTCTAGCCAGCTGGTGGGGTTGTGTCAAATCATTGTCAAGATAACCAGACAAGATAGCTATCTACGTCTAACTACCTTCATAGCAGACAATACTGGTTATTTGGCGTTAGCTTAGCTAGTGTTAGCTAGCCAGAATAGAGATTCTTCAATCCGTAGTTCACTAACAACTGCCCCATGTACATAACCAATGTAGTAGCTATTTATATGTGTTAAGTACGATGCGACAATATTCAGTAATAACGTGGGTAGCTTGTGTTTACTAAAAGTAGGACATTCTTACTTGTGTTGAGAAGATACACCGGGTTCAGCACATCCGCTTTGTAGCTCTGTCTTTTCCGCCCGAAGTACAACCCACAAAACTGTCAGCCTGTGCAACGTCATCGCGCCATGCTCAGCTGATTCATCCGTGGATTCATCATGCATTTGTATTTTTCTAACATGGGGGTTAAGGACAACTAAACCTTTCAAAGTTGTGCTTTGAAAATAAAAATAAAAAATCTGTTGCCAATTTTATTAGGCTCCCAGTCCTTGATGGGCTACAATGCTCCCCGTGAGGCAAATCGTAAGGTTATACATGTAACCACTGTTCCCCGAGGGAGAGGAACGAGGTACAACACAGAAGTATGGGATATCACGCCCTCGCGTGTCTGGCTGAAGACACCTCTATTCACGCCTGAAAGGCACGTGACGCGTGGTGACGTAGGCGGGTCCGCCCGACTCGAATATAAGCGAGTCACCCGCGTCATCACCTCAGTTCAACCTAGCGCTCTTCACCGAGCACCTAGGCTGAGCGGGGCAGAACGGTGTTGTACCTCGTTCCTCTCCCTCGGGGAACAGTGGTTACATGTATAACCTTACGTTCCCCTTCAGTCGATTCACTCGGTACAACACAGAAGTATGGGACCTCTATACACGCCCCGCACAGCCAAGCTGAACGACACGTCAGTCTGCTGCGGAGGAAAGGACAGAATGAGCCACCGAAGGGGCAACTACGTCCAAGCAGTAGAAGCGTACAAAAGTATGGGGAGACGACCATGCTGCTGCAGAGCAGACCTGTTCCAGCGACACCCCCCTGAATAGTGCCCAGGATGCCGCCACCCCCCTAGTAGAATGCGCCCGCAAGCCCACGGGCGACGGCAAGCCCCTGCTACTGTAAGCAAAAGCAATAGCTTCTACGATCCAGTGAGAAAGACGTTGTTTCGACAAGGCCTTACCACGAACAGGATTAGCAAAGCAGACAAAGAGCTGATCACACAACCTAAATCCTTGAGTGCGAGATATATATACATGCAGCGCTCGAACAGGACATAAGCAGTGCTGCCTCTCTTGCTCCTCGGATGTAAACGGAGGGGGCGAGAAGGCATGTAAAATAATCGCCATAGACTGATAAGACTTAGGCAGAACCTTAGGCAAGTACGCCGCGTTGGGGTACAAAACAACCTTAGCTCCATCAGTGGCAAACTGAGTACAGGACGGATGTACAGATAAGGCATGAATGTCAGACACACGCTTAGCCGAAGCCAAGGCGAGCAGAAGCGCGGTCTTGTAAGAGAGGAACTTAATGTCTATCGAGTCCAGCGGTTCGAAAGGAGAACCACATAAAACTTCTAAGACAACAGGCAGGTCCCACGAGGGTACTGACGACCTCGTGAAGGGTCTCAGGCGACGCACTCCCCGCATGAAGCGAATAGCCAGGGGGTGCGCTCCAGGTGACACGCCGTCAAAGCCCACATGACAAGCCGATATAGCTGACAGGTAGACCTTTATGGTTGAGAAAGAAAGACCCTGATCAAAAAGCTCCTGCAGAAACGACAAAATATCCACCACAGAGCACTGAAAGGGCACCAGATCTCTGTCCAGGCACCAATGTTCGAAAGCACGCCACTTATAAGAATACAGAGTCCTAGTGGACGATGCTCTTGAACTTTGAATAGTAGCAATGACCGCAGGAGGCAGTCCCTTAGCCACTAAGCGCGACCGCTCAGCCGGTAAGCCCGCAGGCGCCACAGGTCCGGTCGGGGGTGCACAATCTCTCCCCCCGCCTGCGATAGGAGATCCGGACGGAAAGGGAGAGACCACGGTTCGTCCACCAGTAGGCTGATTATTTCCGCATGCCATGGCTTCGCTGGCCAGTACGGAGCCACCAGGATTAAAGAGAGTCCATCTCGGCGAACTCGCTCCAGTGTGGGGAGGATCAGTTCCACCGGGGGAAATGCGTATAGCAGGCACCTCGGCCAGGTGTGTGCCAGTGCATCCACTCCTAATGGAGCGCTGGGATCTCGCATCGAGAAGAACAGAGGACAGTGCGCGTTTTCTTTGGATGCGAAGAGATCGACGTTGGCCCTGCCATACCGATCCCAGATCAGAGACACCACCTCGGGATGGAGACGCCACTCTCTCACAAGGGGCCCCCCTCTGGAGAGAAGGTCGGCACCCTGGTTGAGAACACCCGGAACGTGAGTCGCACGAACTGACAGCAGATGACGCTCGCCCCATAGGAGCAGTGACTTCGCTAGCTGCAACAAGGGTAGAGAACGAGTTCCCCCCTGTCTGTTTATGTACGACACAACTGTGGTGTTGTCTGATCTGATCAGAACATGATGCCCCCCCACGAACGGGAGAAAATGCTTGAGAGCTAGGAACACCGTCAACAGCTCCAGATAATTTATGTGGAGTCTGCTCTGAGAAGGGGACCACTCTCCCCTCACAGTATTCCCCTCGCAAATTGCTCCCCAGCCCTTGAGGGACGCATCCGTCGTTATAAGCTTTCGGGAGACTATCCTGCCTAGTGGTGCACCCTGGCGGAGCAGACCCTGCTGCCTCCAAGGTGACAGAGCCGAGAGGCAAGCTGCATCCACCAAAAGCTTCCTGTTTAAATGTCGAGATGTGTCCAGACGGTGAGACAGTACCCAGCGCTGAAACGCTCTCATGTGCAATAAGCCCAGAGGCACCACCGCTATCATAGAGGCCATAAGACCCAGCAAGCGGAGGAAAGTGAGAAAACGGAGTTTGTGTCCCAATTGAAAAAGAGCTAGGCATTCGCGGAACGCAGCCTCTCTGTGCGCCGCTAAGAAAGCTCGACCGGTGAGAGAGCACACCTCGAGACCGAGAAACTCCATCCGTTGTTTGGGTGTCAGGGAGCTTTTCTCGTAGTTCACCGAAAAGCCCAACATCTGAAGATGGGACAGCACCATGGCCGTGTGCGTGGCTGCTTGTTGTTGGGACCGACATACTACGGCCATATCGTCTAGGTAAGCTAGAATCTGTATTCCCTGAGCTCGCAGGGGAGCGAGCGCTGCTTCCAGTATCTTTGAAAAGCAACGGGGAGACAGTGCCAGACCGAAGGGGAGGACGAGATACTCGTAAGCAGTGCCCTCGAACGCAAATCTGAGGAACTTTCTGTGGGCGGCCTGAATAGCTATATGCTGAAAGGCATCTGTCAGGTCTATCGAGGTGAACCACATCCCCAGACCGACCGAGCGCAGAAGTTGACGTAATGTTAACATTCTGAAACTGAAAACCCTCAGATGCTTGTTCAATGCACGGAGGTCCAGAATCGGACGTAACCCGCCATTGCGTTTGGGTACTACAAAATAACGACTGTACCAGCCGCTGTGAGCCTCTGTGTGAGGAACAACCCGTATCGCCCGTTTCGAGAGCAGAGTGTTTATTTCCTCCCTCATGACTACAACTGCAGCTCCCGAGACCTTCGTCTCGACAACAGTGGAGAACCGAGGAGGACGGAAGCGAAATTGCAGCCTGTATCCCCTGGCTATTGTGGATTCGACCCATGGCGAAACCTCTATGGTGCGCCAGTGGGCAATCTGGGAAGTGAGACGACCCGGTGGGGATATGAATGGAGCGCTGGTGCCCCCATGTGGCCAAAGGGGGGTAGGCGCACAGGGGAAACCGCTTATGCACACATTTTGCAAATGAACAGCATTTCTTATTTGAGGCTTTTTTGCAACACAAAACACACACTGCTTTAATTTGCCCGAACTCTGGGCTGAACACAGAACTGGTGTTGGAAGGTGGGTGTGCTTGGGAGACTGTGTGAGGGACAAACGAGTCCTTTTCGGACTGGGGCCCTGAAACAAACTGTGGCACGACTCTGGTGGCACTGAAAGGGGGGCTGCGGTGTCTCCCGCAAGCGACAGCCCTCCGTGGGATGAAGCCGGAGCTAGGAGGAATTTGGCTTCCTCTTCCTAAACGCGGTGCCTCTCTGTGGACCGGGAGGAGGAGGAGGAGGAGGTCTGGGCCAAGCAGGCTGGCGTGCAGCACTACTCGAAGGCTGACCGGGGGGAGCTGGGGAAGCAGACGCAGCCCTCTTGTTGACGGGCTGGGACGACTGAACCTGCCGTCGGAAGGGTGCCGGTGGCTTGGGCTTCACGACGTCACGTCTGGGCAACACGCTACGAAGGGCCTCAGCCTGCTTCTTACGCAATTCAAATGATGCTTGAATTGCATCGAGCGACTGACCAAACAAACCTGAGGGGGAAATTGGCTCGTCAAGATAAGAGACTCTATCCCTGTCAGGCATGTCTGAGAGGGTGAGCCACAAATGACGCTGGGCCACCACGGTGGTTGCCAATCCTCTACCCAAGGACAGAGCAGCACAGCGGGTCATGTGCAAAGTGTAGTCCGTAGCAACTCTGATCTCGTTGAGCAGGTCAGTAGCGGGGCTTCCAGCGGGCAGCAGACTATCTAACTCGGCTAGGCACATGGCCTGGTACGTCTGCAGCAGAGACATAGAGGACATGGCGCGAGCTGTGGTAGCCTGTGCTTTATAGCACTTCTCCAGCTGGCTGTAGGAGAAGCGGCAGTGCTTCGACGGGAGCGTTGACTGACCTACAACCCCATGGTTGTGAGCGGGAGCCAGGTAGGCGGCCAACGATGGCTCCATGGGTGGCGGATGTAACAGACCGGAGGTCTCGGCTCCCTCATGCTCCAGGAACTGCGCGTAGCCGGGCACGGAGGCACGAGTAGAGAAGGGCTTATTCCACGAAGACGTTAACTCCGTAACGAAATCGGGGAAAAGCGGAAGGCGAAGCTTCACAGCAGCAGGTGCCTGGGGCAAGAAGAAACCAGAGAACCGAGTGGGTCTCTGAGCTGGGGCCGCGGAGGGCCACGGAACTTCCACCTTATGAGCTGCACGACGGTATAGGGCAAAGAAGGAATTATCCACCTCGCCCTGACAGTCGACCGCAACAGGTGAAACACATTGAGCCGCCTGTAGGTCCGGTTCGTCATCGGACAGACCATGCTCATCTAACCCAAGGTCGAAAATATCCTCCTCCGCAGCCACGAAGGGCGCGGATGGATGAGCTTCGGGAGATGGAGCTGCTAGCTCCAGCCCACTTAGCTCCTCCATGTGGTCAGCCCAGCTAGCCACCGTTCCACCCTCCAACTCCAGGTCCTCCTGGGGAGAAGGGGGGGCGGAGAGGAGAGGGTCCCGCGTAGCAGATGCCTGACCGAGGATCTTTTCCACAAACTTCACACGCCGTTCGAGGGTAGCCCGCCTGAGCTGGCGACAGAAGGCGCACTCGTCAGGATGGGACAGAGCTCTGCGGGCGTGGAAGATTCCCAGGCAGACCGGGCAAGCCTCGTGGTAGTCTTTCTCATGGAGAGAAAAGCCACAACCCTGGGGGCAAGGTCTGACACCGGGCTTCAAAGGGGACTTAGTTGGGAGTGAGCACATGGCTATGAGACACTACAAGTTCACTAATCACTAAAACAGCGCCCCGGAGGAAAGCGACTCACCAATATGAGGATGTTGCCGACAAACCAGGTAGGACAGTTAAGCTGTTTAGAAGTTAAATTAAGCTGTTTACAGGTAGCACACTTACAACCAGCTCGCAGGCAAGACAGGCGGTGCAGCAGATGAGGTGTCCAAGCGCAGGTGAAGAGAGCTTGAACTGAGGTGATGACGCGGGTGACTCGCTTATATTCGAGTCGGGCGGACCCGCCTACGTCACCACGCGTCACGTGCCTTTCAGGCGTGAATAGAGGTGTCTTCAGCCAGACACGCGAGGGCGTGATATCCCATACTTCTGTGTTGTACCGAGTGAATCGACTGAAGGGGAACAAAATAAACATAATGGGGTGCTGAGATGAGTTGTAGGAGACAGAGGTCTGAAGACAGCTTTGCAAGCAGGTTGCATGAGTTCAGTGGGTAATTCTTATAGCAAGAATTTACACGCACTTAACCACAAGTACACAGATAATACATCCTGTCATGCTGAGTTCTCAAAGGAAAACATATTTGGGGGCTGCACTGAAAACTACTAAATGTATTTTGTACTTTGTGACAATCATATCAGTGATGCCAAAGGAGGAGGCCAAAGGAACAAGCAGAGGCTGTTGTGGGGCCCCCAGATCTGTTTACATGCAGACAAAATGTCTGCGACTTGCCAGGAGCATGCTCGAAATTACAGAGACACATGCATACAGGGGCACTGCGGGGAGGAAAATTTTGTTTATTAATTGTCCCAAAATCTCAAATGATGCCCATGCCCACACATAGGCCTATAGGATCCACTGGATATAACCTTGGATAATACCCTTAACTTAGAAGATTGATGAAAAATTATAAATTTTAGCACTCACTCCAATAATGATGAAGTGCTTTGAAAGGTTGGTCAAAGCCCACATAACATCCAGCCTTCCCACTACTCTGAACCCATACCAGTTTGCTTATCGCCCCAAGCGCTCCACTGATGATGCTATAGCAACAGCACTCCACCTATGCCTGGCTCATCTGGAAAACAAAAACAGTCACTGACAGATGCTGTTTATTGACTTCAGCTCTGCTTTCAACACGGTCATCCCACAACACCTGGTGAACAAACTGAGTGAAATAGGCATCAGCACTTCATTATGCAACTGGCTACTGGACTTTCTCACTTACAGACCACAGACAGTAAGAGTCGGCAAAAACTCCTCAGAGACCACCATCATTAACACCGGAGTCCGCCAGGGTTGTGTGCTGTCTCCATTGCTCTTCACACTGATGAGCCACGACTGCTGTGCAAGATTCACATCGAACCACATCATCAAGTTCACTGATGACACAACAGTGGTGGGCCTCATCAGTGACAACGACGACTCAGCATACAGAGAGGAGGTACATCATCTCATCAGCTGGTGTGACAGAAACAACCTACAACTCAATGTCAACAAAACAAAAGAAATAACTGTGGACTTCAGGAAACAACACCCGACACACACCCCACTCACAATCAATGGCAGTGCTGTGGAGTCTGTGAAAAGCACAAAGTTTCTGGGAGTGCACATCACAGATGACCTAACATGGACAACACCACCTCCCTGGTCAAGAAAGCACAGACACGCCTTCACTTCCTGTGCAGGATGAGGAGAGCTGACCTCCCCACTTCTGCACTCACCACCTTCTACAGGGGTGCTATTGAGAGCATCCTTACTGTCACGGGGTGACAAATTGTGATTGTGAACTTTGGTTGTAGTGTTTTTTGGGTTGCAGTGTCATTTAATTTAGCTTGGGATTGCTGTGATTTATTTTGTTTGCAGTGTGTGTCTACATTTTCCTTATTGTCTGACTTTCCCCGGTGTTCCACTTGCAGCCTGATAATGGACCCAATTGACATCCTCCAATCGTGGTAGAGACGGCTGATTTGTGTTAATTGTGTGCCAGGTGTGTGCGGGGCTGGGTTTTGTATTTAATCGTTGGGCAGGTAGTAGCCTGGAGGACACAGGAGGGACGGGAGGACGGAGGGGCAGCAGGAAGGTCATTGAGCCTCGGACGCAGCGGAGGACTGAGCAGAGACGGCGGATCACCAGGCTTTGCCTGCGGGGAGAGAAGAGGCTGGCCAGGACTCCGGCAGCCGTGTTTGAGAACAGGCTCACCAAACAGTTCCGGGCCACAGACTTTGTCTGTGCCCTGCAGAAGTAAGTGGTTGAGGCTTGTACCGTGTCTTCCCTGTTTGTGGTCCGCTCGCTCTGTTCTGCCGCTGTGTTTTCGTGTGTTCCAGTATCGGCGTGAGAGGCTGGCCCAGGTTCCCGGCGGTCTCTATTCTGCGCTATCACATCACCGGGTCACAGACTTTGTCTGTGCCCGGCAAAGTAAGTGTCCAGGCTCCTTGCATCAATCCTTGCAGTTTGTGGCTGTGCTGCTGGCTGCCGTGTCCCCTTCCCTGTGTTGCAGTGCTGGCTCGGCTTGACTGCTGCTCTGCGTGTTTGCTGCTGCTGCCCTCCTGCTTGCCTGCCTTGCCGGGTTTGCTGCTGCTGTTTCCTGCTCGACTGCCTTGCCGTGCTTGCTGCGCTGTTTTCCTGCCTGTTTGCCTGGCCGTTTTGCTGTTGCCACTCGCTTCCTCCGCTGTCGCTTGCTGCTCCTTGGTGTGGGGCGGAGTTGGAAGCGAGGTTTTCTCCTGCTACTTCTAGGACATACTGTGGACTTGGTTCAGCACTATAATCCCCTTTTACTAATTGCTTTTATCTCATATTGCCCTCAATAAATTATATTTCATTTTATGTCCTTGTCCGACTTGTCATTTCTCTGCCTGCCACGTTCGCAATTGTGTTTGAGTTGCCTGGTCACGGGCAACGTTGGTAACCCAGTGCGACCCCTGTGACATTACCAGCTGCCCAGTGCCGTAGCTCCGCACACGCACATTACGCACAGTGCGTAGGGCACCAAGTGCTTGGGGGGCACCACCAAAAAATCAGGCTCGTGAAAAAATCATCACAATAAGCTACGCACGATATATTAAATATGTGTAAAACATGTTCATATTTATAAGTAATACAAAAGCAACATAGGCCAATTTACTCCAGAAAAGGCGAATCTCCTTTGCCGCCCTCTCCATTCTTTTCCTGGTGCCCCCCTCCCCTCCCAGTGGCCTGTTCGATTATGGCTCAGTTTCAATTTAAGTTTGGCAGACACCTGTTTAGACATGGCCTCGAAAAGCCATCAAGAGTCGGGAGCAGAAAAAAGACGAGACAGCAAAATGAAGCTCAGGTAAGACAGTATTTTAAATTAATAAAAAAATTGTTGCCCTTGCCAGGCAATAAACTTAGTCAACAAACTTTGTAACGTCAGCTCAGGCTACTAGCCATGTTCAGACTGTTAATTACAAGTGAATCAGTTAACACAGTTAACAGTTCAGACTGTGTTAACAAATGATTAAAGTTGTAAATGACTGATGCTATGTAGCTAGTTTACGTTGTGGATATGAACATGAATTATGAATTACTGAAAGCAAATCATCATGGTCACTTGATGTTTTGAGTTAACTCGGGTAAGACTAGCGCTTCCCTTCCTGATGTTGCTAGCTAGCTATGCTATTTCTGATTAAGCTTAATTTTCTAGTGTTAATTTTGTCACCCTGTTTTAAATTTTGTCCTTGTCTTCGTCTAGTGACGAATGCTATATTAGTTTTTGTTATTAGGCCTATATTATAGTCATTCACAAACCATTTTTGTTAGTCAAGTTCAGTGTAAACAAAGATTCTGCCCTATAGAAACGTTAAATGTTAACTGTTTTAAATTAAATTTTCAAGGTGTGACCGGTTATGGTCAAAAATGAAGATAGATTTTATCTCTATTTCGCATGATACTGCATTTCAGGATATCTATAAAGATGTATTTTTATTCAAGTAAATGGTTCTCCTCTATTGACTGTATATATACAGGCAATGTTCTCGTCGGTTTTCAGGTTTATAGGCCAAGGGCGACATCTGTTTGTGAAATTGTAATATGAAAAGAATCAATCTTACAGTTATGTAGATTTTCCCCCTTCGTATTCATATCAAATTATGTACAGAATTTTCTGTTGTCCCATATGATACCTCTATAAATTTAAAATAGAGTTTTGAATTTTGAAATGTACCAGTGATTTACACGTAGGCCTACATAAACCTAATTTATATGCATTTTTGGAACTGTGGTTAAAAACTTTATTTCAGTAGAATCCCTGAATATTTTGTCTTTTAATTCTGAATGCAGGGTCAATGCTTAAATATGTGCAAGGAGGACCTCAAGGTCAGGAGGAGGAGGATGAACCATCCACCAGTAGTTCAACCAATTTAGATCAACCATCCACCAGCAGTTCAAGCCCTGGACATCAAACATCAACCAGTGTAGACTCTGCAACAGTTCCCAGCCCTGACCAGCTACAACCATCAAAGTCCAGTTCAGGTACATTTGCAACTCCACACACAACCACCGCAACAGTGACGAACTCTGTCACTGAGAGGCCATCAGCAAGGGATACTGGAGACATGTGTGCCCCCTCTATATGATCCTGCTTTATTTGCTCTATTAACTTTAATGTTTGGTGTGTTTGTTTCAAAAATAAAGTGAATGGCACTGATAAATTCTGAAGTATTGTTCATTTGGGGGGGGGGCACCACAAAGCATTTGTGCTTGGGGCACCCAAATGGCTAGCAACGGCCCTGCAGCTGCCTCTCTGGCTGGTACGGCAGCTGCTCAGCTGCGGACAAGAAGGCTCTACAGAGGGTGGTGAGGACTGCAGAAAAGATCATCAGAACACCCCAACCAGCCATTCAGGACCTATACACATCACACTGTTCCAAGAGAGCCACCAATATCATCAAGGACACCACTCACCCAGCACACAAACTGTTCGCCCTCTTATCATCTGGAAAGCGCTACCGCAGCATGCGGTGCCACACAAATGGACTGAGAAACAGCTTCTTTCCACAGGCCATCAGGCTAATCAACACAATGAAGAAGATTCCATGAACATGTTACTGACATCCAAAAAAAAAAAAAAACAATCTGACACACACTGATGTCCATGCACTTTACCAACTGCACCTTCACTTATTGCACCTTACATATTGCACGTTTCACTTTTTTTTCATTTTTTTTCACCTACACCAGCTACAAGAGCTACCTCGAACTTTCCTTCTTGTTGGAAACGTATATGTTTACTTGAATGTCTTATGTCTATTTATTGTGGATGTCTGCGCACACTTCATGTCCATGAGTGTAGCGGTGTGGTTGTGTGTGTGTGTATTCAATAATAATATAGTTCAATATTGCACATTTGGTGTAATGCCTGTTATATAGTGAATTGACAATGAAGTACACTTTGACTTTGACTAAATATTTTGGTCAGGTTATTCAGAAGCCATTTTCTTTGGGGGCCCAAGCTGAGGCTAATATAAATAGTTAACATACACCTAAACATGGGTGATGGATTTCCTGATATCAGCGGTCATGTTCACCACATGGTAAAGAATCACAAGGAGCTGAGCCAAGTGTAGGTGTAAGTGTATAGTACCTAAAATGTCCCCCAGGACTAAGTGATTTTTCATGAGACTACTTTGAAAGTGCATTGTCAACGTTAATTTAATCTCCATTTTACTGCCATGGAAATGTGCTTATACAGCTCCGCTGGTAAAACAGGATGCTGAGGACAACACTACTGTTCCCTGTTGCTGTTGCTGTTGCTTGTCCCTGTTCCCTGCTGTTGGTGAAGCAACTAATGCAACGTGTGCCATACCTGAACTGCTAGAAAGTGCTTTACTGACACCTCCTGGTAGGAAATAGTACTACACTTGAGTCACATGTTTGCAGTACAGTATGGGGGAAAAGAATATTTAAAAATCATTTGCTTGTCATCATATATCACAATATATCATAACTGGACAAAGATATCATGCCTATTGGATGTAAAAAGGTGCAGATCGCAGACTGTGCATTACATAATAACACGATTATGTCTATGTAAGCTGTTAATCATTTGGGTACAATTAAAGCCAGCCATGTAATGATTGTTTTAATAATCTGTGATGTCATCATTAAATAGGCCTTCAATTGGTCTTTGTGTTTTATCATGTCTCTTATTTGATGTGCTGTGCGAGACTTGGTCTCAAGCTGCATATATTTTAATCATACAAAAATACATCTACAGTATTTTCTTACCAACATCAAAAAATAATGTAAACATTTAACATAAAATTTCTGTAATTTTTAAAACTCACAATACTATTTTCTAGAAAAGAAAACACTGTATGCATGTGTGAATGTAACAGTAAACACCTGCGGCATGAGGTGATAAATTATAAACTACTGTGGTCAGGCCATGTGTCAATACTGCTATAAACACTAATCATTTGAGCAGATTATATTACATTCCAATTACACAGAACTAATCAGAATCTAACGATGCCTGACTGTGCTTTATGTGCACTGACATTTGCTGCATGCTCGAGCATGGTGCCTCGTCCTGTGATTGGCTGCTGAATGTGAGGGGACAGAACAGCTCTTCTCACTGGGGGACCCAGACAGACGGAACTGGTGTGGTTCAAGGCCTGTGCTCTGCTCTTGAGGTTTATAAACATGTGTGGGAAATTCATAGAACAATAAATACAATATGTTTATGATTCTTGGCAGATGTTTTTTCCAAAGTGATGTATAATACTAAAATATAAAAAGTACAAAAAACACCACATTATAAACACAATTATATATTAGTTAAAGTTAAATATAACAAAATGAATAACTTGCAAAGGCTAGTAATAGAAACTAATTTTCTCCACCACACAATAAATGACTACATCATGCAATAAACATCATGAAATAAATAGGCCTAAATTGTTTATAGTGACAGTTGGCAGGTAATTTATCAACTGGTATAAACAAACACCTTTTGAAAATCTTTAAACCGTCAGCACAATGTATGACTGTAGCCAATTCAGTCTATATTCCTATGCGTACTAAAGTATGTCTGTAATTTCCCTCTCCAGTCCATAAAGATTGACCCACTGAGAAAAGATAGCAAGTCTAAGTAAATATGCAAAGTTAACCTCACAGCAAAGGGTTACAGTAACAGAGCTGATGGTCTATAGAGCAGGAAATCCCTCAGTGATTGTGTATTTGCATAACAAATAAGATGGGTTTATTTCACCTCTGTCTATCTTTGAATGGTTCAGTCTGGTTCAGTGGTACATGTTGGTGAATCAGAATTTGAATATTTATTGTTATTATACAATGGTATACATTGATTAAAAATGATTAAAATACTACTACTACTACTACTACTACTACTACTACTACTACTACTAATAATAATAATAATAATAATAATAATAATAATAATAATAATAATAATAATAATAATAATAAATATCCATTCATGGATATAATAAATACTGTATAGCATGTCCTGAGTTATGGTTGTGGGATGGAGGTTATAGAAGCATGCTGATTTGAATCTTGAATAGGCTTGAAAGCAGGGTCAAGTAACAAAGGAGCAGTGTTTCTCCATCCTTATCAGTCTCCGCCATCAAGTCAAGACATCTATATCCCCAATACCGCAGTGTAGCAACTAGCCTCCCACAGGCTAGAGATTGGCGTTGGACTGAGTAGACTGCAGATCATTGTGTACAGGTTAGCGGGTGCTGTTATTTTCAGCATGAAGGTGTATCATTGACAGAAAGCAGAAGCAACTCTGTTAACTTTCCTTACAGTGGCAGTGGCAAGTGTATTTTGTATTCTATGACAAAAGCAGAGGGTATCTGTTCTTTTACCCTTAGATATGGGTATATGATGTTGACATATGTGTTTGGTCTTCAGTTATATCTTCCAGCCAGCTCAAAGAACTTAAAATAATTAGTGTGTGAATGAAATAAGGTACAAACACATTTTCTGTACCCTCCAAAACCACTCTTTCACAAACCATCTGGTTATTCCTTATGACGATAACTTTCTATATTAGGTTTGGCTTCTATTTTCAAGAAGCATAATAAATTATCAAAGTAAATGAAGCACCAACTACATTTGCCATTTAGAAGGATAGTATGAATTAAGCAGAGCCTTCCAGAGTGTGATATCAGCGGCATTACACAGAGCCTGACACATTTCACAGGAACTTGCAGGGTGCTCGGATGGGTGAAAGGAGAGGTGCCAAATATCACCACAGAGCATTTATTTAAAGATGAAGTCGATGATTGTAATCAGTTTTTAGCATTTCATCATTTGCAATTTACCCTTCAGAAGTTGTGTTCAGAAATACTCCAACACTGCCTTCCATACAGTATATCTTCTAGCTATATATATATATATATATATATATATATATATATATATATATATATATATATATATATATATATATATATATATATATATATATATATATATATATATATATAGAAGTATAGCTTCTATAAAGGGCAAATACACAAAGTGGCTTTGCCTGAGTCATACACACTTCCCTACTGGCGAATGAACACATTGCTTTAGGAGCATAAAAGGTAGTATTGTGATTTCACTAGCAACTGGAAATTAAATACAAATACCCTTCAGCCACAACATTGACTTGCACCTCTCTGCTCCAACATGTACCAGAAATAAAAGAAACTCTAACACGCTGCTTTCAGTAATCCTTTTTTTTTTGCATTTTATTTGACTCATTGTATCACCTTTTCACCATCTTCTTGGAAGACAACAGCATTTCTTTCCACATTTTCTTTTGTTTTTGGCCAAAAAAAGGGGCATTGGTCCAAAAGCCAAGCAGAAGCTCAGAGACATTAAGACGTTAGATGGTTGATGGTACAAGACTGAAGTATTGAGACAAAGTTAGTCTTTCAGAAGCTAACAAAATGGACCAACTGTCTTCGTCGTCTGGCATTTTCTTCCGTACATCTTCACATACATATATGTAGTACATAAGCCTTTAGATTATGAGTGCATTTTAGAATATCTAGCTTCAAAAAACATCTAAACCTGTTTAAAGAGTTATTTGAACACACCAGACACAAAGCAAATACGAGTTTGGGAGACAACCAGACTCTTCACCTATTCACAAGCAAGGCCTCCAAGTTTCCCATGTGCAGAGGTCCAGGTAAGGCTAGGTTTTTGTGTCCCTGTGGTCCAAAGTCAAATACAGGTTCAACCTGGTCTGGTTCAACATCCCAGAATGCAAAGCATGTCAATAGTGGCGAAAATGCTGAGCAAGACCTTCAGTGCATAGTCATATTCACTGCATTCTAGTACATGATGAGATGTTATTGAAGTTATATTGGTGGTCTGTTGAGCAGAATCCAACCAATCATGAAAGCATTTTGTTTCTTTCCAAGAAAGTCCATCATCTAGTCATCCTGATCTACATGTGTGAGACTTTCTGGAGAATTACTGACAGAGATAAGAAGTCAGAACCTGGGTCCTGCAGAGAGGATTTACCCAGGTGGAAAGCGCTATTCCTCTGTGGTATTAGATTGGCACCTAGTTTTAATATTGAACACTATATGGTACCTGTGCTTTGAAGCCTGTCTGTAATTGCAGCTTTGAAAAAATACACATTTACTGTAACTTTGTTTTTAATCACAGATGCAGTACAGTAATATATAACCATGCACTCTTCTTGAAGAATTTTGTCTGCTCTGAAAATTGTTGTGCTGACTTCAGCCAATCTTCATGTGTCAAATGTTTAAGACTGATTCAGGATAATCTTGGCATACTAATTCGGTGGTAACCATTTTTTAAATATCTTCCCTGGTGATATAACATGGGAATCTGAAGGCCATCAAAAAAACAATACTCACTTAAGATTGGACTACAGTGATAATTAAGTATACTTGATTTTTGTTTTTAGTTTGGTCCATTAGAGATCAAGTTCAAAGATCACAATTCCTTGTGTTGTTTTTTTTTTTTTTCAAGTCAGAGGTTAATCTGAGGTAATGGTGTGGCCACAACCCAGATTAGTTGACCCACATATCGCACAATCCAATTGATTCCAATGACATTAAGACGAATTAGTGACACGTACACATCATACACGTCAGCAGCAGAAGTACCAGGCGGGAAATACAACACATACAAAAATGGGGGAAATTGAACAGAAAAAAACAAACAAACAAAAGTTTGAGTTTACAAAAAACTAACAACCATTCCAAAAGTGGTTCGGTGACTTTAACCGATTGTGTTGCATGTTGGGATTGCAAACGTGTGCTTTCTGATTGGTTGGTATTTGGCATGTATTATGGCATTGAGATGAAGGGGAGTATGGTGGGGGGAGGGAGGGGGGGAGGGGGCACTGCCAGCAAGGCCGAGGGGCTGAAACAGGCCTCCACTTTTTTTGTGACGAGGGGAGTGGGAGTAGGGTCAAGTGCTACGGAATGCAGATCTCACGCCATCTTCAGAAACTGTTCCACCGTGTCCGCCTCCACTGCCTCTGCAAACATCTCATAGTTCTACCAAACAAAAGAACGCACAAAAATAATCAGAAAAAGCATTTCCTAAAATCAGTTACTACATAATGAAAACACACATCATAATTTCACAGAAGCAGTTTGGCGGAAAGATGGGCATACAACATACAGAATTTGTTAGGTAATAATCCCACATCAGTTTAAAAGTACAAGGCTAGACTGGCACAAAACTTAAAGTCAAATTTCATTCCACTGTTTTTACATTGTGCAACAGTGCAGTGATTGTGTGATGGTCACATCGTGTGAACGTGTGTTTTACCCCACAGTACTGGTCCTCGTTAAATATCTGGGGAGGTACGGCAGTGGGGTTTCCCGATTTGGACCTCATCTCATCTCGTACGGACCCACCCACGGAGATGTCAATCAGCTCAAACTGGATGCTCTTGCTCTCAAGGATTCGCATGACCTCTGCCTGCTGAGACTTCACCTGTGGAGAGGACAGACTGCATGTCACAGGCACAACTTTAAACAGTACATCATTACATTACCAGCAAGTGTGTGTGCGTGTGTGTGTGTATGTGTGTGTGTGTGTGTGTGCGTGTGTGTGTGTGTGTGCGCGTGTGTGTGTGTGTGTATGTGTGTGACAGAGAAATGGCTGGAGGGGGCTCTTGGCTGTACTTCAAGCAACTGTGTGTGCAGGTGTCAATTCAAAAAGTATTATAATTAAAAAAATAAAAATAAAACAAATACTACATAATCCTTCTGCACAGGTGATTTCACTAATAAGGAGATCTACCTGTCTGATGATTTGCGTGCACATACTAGGATCAGCTGGTTCAAAAATTGGTTGGCTGGATTAAATATGTGGCAGAGTTTTTCATTTCTGAAGCCAGAATTCACCCCTCTATGTATGTGTGTGTCACCGAAACTGTGGCCTATGACAGGGAACTGGCTGTGGAAGGCAGCTGCACCACACACGAAGAAAGAACTAACACAGATGTAGTCCACGGCGTCAAAAAGTTAGTACAATTGCAAGTAAATAATGCATATGATAAACCCCAGTAGGTTAATACAAGCAGGTGACGTCGCAGAGCACATTCTGTGCAGTGCAGAAGTCATGTCTGCCAACATCGCCCCTGACTAGGAAGTTCAATTTATCAAAAATCCGTTGTGGAACAGCAATAACTTGCTCATAATAGGCCTAGAGGTGCCAGGAAGCCTGAAATGAGAAGTTAGTGTTTGACAGCTCTTCGTAAAAACGACTAAGCTGATGATTAATTGCTGCATGGTAGGCTATCTGACAGCACAGAGATAGAGGAAGTTGGAGGGCATGTTTGCATAAGAGCCACGCCTGAGGCCAAGGCCAGACCAAATTCTGTGTCAATATCCCATGCATTGTGTGAATCACTCGATCACAATGGCAACATACAGCTACAAATTTAACGCGTAAAACAATGAATTAGCCCACAATTGAGTACGAATCAATATGAGCCTACGCAGCAAATCTGGGGATGGTGTAGTTTCAACTCAGTCTGTCAAATGCA
Organism: Coilia nasus; assembly: GCA_027475355.1. Lineage (NCBI taxonomy): Eukaryota > Metazoa > Chordata > Actinopteri > Clupeiformes > Engraulidae > Coilia > Coilia nasus. The sequence goes on along the minus strand of CM050201.1, from coordinate 7,727,878 downwards.
ATCACAAGACTACTGTGGAATGTCTGCATTATGGGTTATGGTCCACAATGATGAGCTTGTCTGGCCCGCATAGAATAGATCAAAATCATTGTCGTACCGCTCACATTCCTCACTTATTTGTAACAGATGTTTGCCTGAAATGTTTTTTTTTCTGACTTCACTTGCAACGCGTGCTACATCAAACTGGTACAGAGTAGCACTATTAAAACTATCAATACTATATCGATACTAACACGTTCAAATCTGCTCAGTCTCAATTGACTGTTTTAAATATAACCTTAGCATGGGTCCAGGTTAGTTACGATTAAACAGCATGTGTGCTTGGCGGGCATTGGTATTTAACACCAAAGGCTAGCTTATTCAGATATAACTGGGCATGATGCTCTGCCATCCGCTGATAACGGCTGAACAGACAAGCAGGGGGTTCTGCCGATGATAGCTAATTTCCCTGTCATTGTTCTACACTAGAGGAATAATAGTAAAACCCAAAATGCGGGACCATCTGACTTCCGTCCTCTTGGTTTAGTGAGTTTGCATTTCCTGCACTGGGCTCAGCTGTAAGCAAGAAGAGCTCTAAACGTCAGAAATGAATGAATGGTTGTTGCTGATGCACGATACAGCTTTGACCACAAAATTGCTGCTGTAACGACCTACTGAGATGTAACGCAGCCTATTCTCAAGGTATTGGGTGTGTCGTTGTGCGTAATCCCATATTGCTTTTTAAACCATTTGGGTCGCTGTAGCAATTGTAGCGTTTCTAATGTAACCTACCTGCACTTAAATGTAAGAGATTTGTTTGGTCTTACCTCCCTTGAAGCCGTTACAGTTGTGTAATACAATTTGACGCCCATGATCACAACTCTAATATCCCTTTGTATATGTGTGTCTCAGTGCCCTGCTCTCTCGCCGTACAGCCCTCTCTTCCCCCCCTCTACAGCTTAGCCCGCTATTCGTTGCGTGTTTTAAAGGGGCCGCTCCACTTCCCCATGGAAAGTCTGAGCTGCAAAGCGCTTTGCCATCTCATGACAAGGTTTGTAACTGTGCAAGTGCTGCCAACACTCGATTTTGTAAGTGTTTGTGGAAATAGAAAACAATCTTTGAGCTTAACTACGTTTATCAGCTATGTGTTTATGTCAGACACTGCTTTATGTCGGAGGGCCTCTTGTGGGAGGGAGAGAGTTAACGTCTGAAAGACCAACAAAAGAGACCTTTTTTCTTCAGGGCCCCTGTTGACATTACGGAGTAAATTCTTTGCTTTCACAATGCGAAGTAGGCCTCGTTATCTCGACCGGTACATTAGTAGCACCAATAAGAATTGGCCTACGTGCCGTCTCACAGTTCTAACAAACTGGACTAGCATTACATATCTTATCAAAAAGATGTACTGTTAAAGAACTGCGCAGCTATTAAAAAGAAATAAAAAAGAATTTTCAGGTTGAGAAACATATAGAAACAATATCCAATACTGTATTTCCAAGATACATGTCTGCAGACGGTGTCAGTGAAAAAAAAAATGTTATGTGTTGAGGCAAAGAAAATTGGAAAGAGAAACAAATTAATCTTGAACAAATATTTATTTCATGTATTTCATACATCTCCACATGGGGGCAGTGTAAAACTCACTAGGTTTCTTTTAGCTGTCTTATGTTTGATTTAAGGAAGCTGCTGTGGCAGTTTCACAAGGCAGTACCAAAGTGATCTACATGCTGAGGCAGTCGTTTGTTTTTGAATTTGAACTAAGGCTCTGTGACAAATGGAGAGCTAACACTTACTCTGTGAACAAACCGTGATGTAACATTTTGCATTCAATTAGAGAGGGGGGGGGGGGGGGAAGAGAGAGCTCTTTGCCGTATGGAAAACACTGGTCATCCATTTCCCCTCACTTTTTACCCAACCTGAGTGAGTGGCAGAACTCATGTTTAATTTGGTATCACCATGGTGATCATTATTCAACAGCCAATGAGAGCACATGCCAACCAAAGCCTGCGTCACAGAACTGAGAAAAACAACGGTTGAAGGAGGGGGGTGAAAGATGCAGAGGCCATCCAACGAAGCAAAGGAGACATATTGCTCTGATTCAACATCCCCATCTTTCTTTTACTCCTGGGCATTTGGAATGTAAATGGCTGAAATTGTGAATACACCGAAGCATCAACACTTCAGTCAAAGCACAGACAGGCCTTATTCATACAATCGTCAGTACTGTGTTTTTGACTGCACATGAATACTGGTATGTAGGACAAAATACAATCATTGGTGGATCAATGCATTGGATGACAGTATAAATAACACTATATTTCTCCAGGCACTTATAGACAGTAATAACAAGCAGTCTCAGACTGAAGGTTAAACCTTCAAATGATAAAATGGCCAAAAGGTAATAATAAAGTGCACTACACAAACACAGACACACACAGAGAAACACTGGTATATGTTCCAATACCATACTTAAACAGTGAACTCAGAAACATAAAGGATAAGAGTATATAAATAATCTGCATTAAAAAATATCTTTAACATCTAATCTCCCTCATTATAGATTGTTGTGACGCATAAGACATCCTAACAAAATAACTAAATAGTCTAACTCAGTTAGTTAATAGTCTAACAGCCAGAGACTCCAAATTTACTGAGCTATGTGGCAACAATCCTCTTTAAAAATAGAACAATAATGAACTATTAAGTCAACTTTTGATATTATGTAGATAAGAATAAACTTTCCGCTTTTCTCAGTACCAAAAATACAGCTCTCAATTGCCCTTATGCAGTACAGTGCCACCCACTGCTACAGTATGTCAGTGTGTCATAACAAAGACACATCGTAATAACAATTGCAGGTTATAGGCCGCTTCCAGAATGGTTGATTGTAAATCCTTAAAGATAGTGACCCAACAAATGTAGAAGAGAAACACTACAGGGCTGCAGTACAGTAGCTATTATCTGTTAGGTCTCATTTCCACCGACTTCAGCGTGTACAGCACGTAACCGTGTACAATATGTGTGTGTCACAGAATACTCGTAGATCATGCATGCAGTGGAAATGGCGTAATCTATTAACTTGCATTCTAAATGAATACGGACAGAAAAGGGGCACTTGCTGTCTATGTGCTGTATACGGAGAGTGTTTGGTGGAAATGAGCCCTTACTTGGCCTTCTCTCTGCTGTCGAGCAGTTGCCTCACTTTCCCAATCATGAAGGTCGCTATCCCAGCACATGCTACTAGGGTCACCACGTAAAGCCCAATGAAAACCGCTGCTTCATTGTCACCATGGAGACGGGCGTAGAGGTCACGCCTGCCCAGGTAGTCCAGGTAGGACGCCTGGATCTGACTCAGTGTGCAGAGGACTAAAAAGACATGAAAAATCTGGTGGCCCTGCACCAGGAAGTCACAGCGACCCGGAAACAGACGCTCAGGCAGTGGGTGTGTGAAGAAGAAGGCACTGGAGAGGAAGAAGGCCACTTGGCCACAGTGAAAGGTCAACGCGAGGTCATCACTTGTGTGAACGTTTACATCTCCCTGACCAAACAACCGCAGGAACATCCGCTGGAACACCGGACTCGTGTCCCAGCTGTAGGCAACTGCGGATGGAACCACCTGGCCCACCTTTCGCACCCAGGGGGGCAGGCTGTGGTTCCGGTACTTTCCGTAGCAGCAGCCCAGGCAAGAGAGGCAGCAGAGCAGGACCGCTATGGGCATAAAGATGCCTTGCACACACCCATGCCAGTCTTCCTCCACGGCGTAGTAAAAGTGCACCACCGCACTGCCATACTGGTACTGAGCCACTCCCACATAGTCCAGGAAGAAGAAGGAGAAGTGGCACAGCTCAGACTTGCCAGCGAGAAGATGGGCGGTGGCGCTACAGAGCATGTAGGAGAATGAGGATGCGAGCAGGATGAGCATGGGCCAGGAGTGACCATCCCCCCAAAAATCCACTGTCTCCGAGAGCTGGGCCACCTTCACCAACACCAGCAGAGCTCCGAGGAGATGCGTCCACACGTTGATGGTCTCGTTGTGGCGCTGGAACATGGACAGGAAGTAGTATCGCCAGCCCTGGTGGAGAGGGCGGTAGCCGGCGTGGATGTGCCGCTCGCGGAAGAAGCGAGGGACGTCCGTGTCTCTGACGGTGCCGGGCATGGACGGCGCCGCTTCTGTCAGCATCTGGGGCAGCTGCTGGATCTGCTGCAGGTTGATGAACAGCCGACCGATCTTCTCCATGACGATGGTTGCCATGTCGACTGCCACTCACTGAGGTTTTAGGGAAATATGAACAATAGCCAATGGATTATCTAATAAATTAAATCAAACCCACATTAAGGAAAATACAAATTGAATGGCTTGGTTTTAAACATAGAACTGGTGCATACAATGTTTCATTAATCTTCTGATAAACATTTGAGTACTGCACTATAAACTGGCCTAAACTGAACAACCAAACAGAATCATTTTTAAATTCTGCAGCACACTAAAAATGTCCTTTGTCATATACAATGTTGATGCATGTATTTGTCAAAGATCGGTGAAAGACAGCATAGATGTCAGTCTTTAGGAATGTAATTACATTAAATGTTAGGTTTGTGTTAAAGCTGTAACAGGCATGTCCTGCTGGTACGCCTCCAGAGAGGTTTCACAACAAACCTCTTCACCTCCTCCTGAGATTCATCTGTTTGCCCAACCCATCCCAAACATTCTAGAATTTCTGGTAGGGTAGGCTATCTTACAAAAATCACACGCTGTCTCTGAGATTGTTAGTGTTATGTCAGTTAAAGGGTGAGACTTGTTTCAAGTTTCAGGGGGAAAGTATTTCTGTAATTCTGTTCAGTTGGGTTAACTTACTTCAGATACCAGATTGTATACAGTGTATATGCACAATATGCCATTTTATTATGGTTTTCTTTTTTGTCGACCATTAGTAGGCTACACCCACCACCAAAGCTCCGAATTCCCCATCCAGTCTCCAGTTTTCTATTTACATGGAACAGTGCACATGTTTACATTTGAGCTCATGTTTAAAGGGAGGGCAGTGATTGGCGATAATGTTGCGGCTCTAATCTGCATGTATTTGAACAACGTTTATAAAGCAACCACGGAATTACAGACTACCTGTTGACTGAAGACATTCAACTTCGTGTAGGAAAATACATATAAACTCAAATGGGTTGAACTACCCTACGCATGGAGAATGAAGATTTCGTGAGTTTTCGACGTGGATGACAATAACGTCTGGCCTGAACTATGAAAATTCTTCGAAATACAGCTTGGCTATGTTTAGGTACTTGTTCATGGAAAATGGTGCAACACAGTCTTTCCTTTCTAACACCTTAGGCTTAGTGTATACACCACATTTAAGAGCAGGGTACAGTAAAGGCACGTCCAATTTATATTGTTCTGAAGCTTACCTTTTGAAACATTAAAAATCGGAACTTAAAATCCCCGTTCGGAAGACGACACAGAAATGGCTTCTGTTCCACCAGTAGCATACTTTTAAATGACAAAACATCTATCGGAATCGGAAATAAAAGCAGATGCCTTACCTGTACGTCCAGTCTGTCGTGGTATACCCGTCCTGATGGACAGGTCCTGGAGTTTTCTCGGCGGTAAACCACGAGCTTGCGTTAACAGTCTCGTTTATCTGTCTTCTTTGACCGACAGTCACGCCTCTTTTACCATCGACAATGTTACAAGAGAATGATTCAATCTGCTGTGAAATCACTGTTCTAATTTGTGACTGCCTATTAATATTTAGCAGTCTACAAATAACAAGTTTAAGTCTACACTTGAGTATGGCAAATAGGCTAGAGTTTGCTTCTTCAAACTGGAACAGACAGTCAAAAGGGGAGGGCTGTAACCAACACGTTTCGAAGTGAACTGATGATGTCGACTCAACAGACAGGGCAGAGCTGAAATAAGCGCGCTACTCTAAACACTGCTAAAGCCGCACCCTTGTGAGCGAGAAACATTACAGTGTGAAGGTATAATACAGTTTATCATCTGTGGGAGATGTTAAGCTATTCAACATGTTGACCATGTCTATGACAGCAGACCTGCGCTATGAACGAGTATGACCTGCGCTATGAACTTTTGTCATGTAAATCAGAAACATACGTACACAGTGGATATAGGGTATGACTCTTGTAGTTTGTCCGCATATAGGAGTGGTGTGAAATTAGAAAGGTTTCATTGGCCCTGCACTGACATGTTCCCATAGAATAGGGGACATGTTCCCACAATAGGCAACACTGTCATTAGTGGTCCAACCCTATGGCTTCTTATGGATTATTATGATACTACTAAGCCTACCGCATGTATTATTTTCATTATTTATGTTCATGTATCATATTATTCTTAGAGTACATTCACTTAATTAAAATTCTGTGGCTTCTATTTGTTATTGTTATATTATTGTATTTAAATTGTTGTATGTTTTTATCTTTTTGTGCATAGTTCAGCTGAACATACATACTAAAACACTGTTCCATGGGCACTGTGAATGACAAAGTGGCAATTCATATCTCATTTTTGAGAACCTTTTTGAGATATCTGCATTCAACAAGCACAAAATTGGGCTTTGGAAATGCATGGTGGAGTCTTTGTGAGTTTAAACATCTAAATACAATAATCAAAACTGCAGTTACTCTACAGCTGTTTAGTGCAGGCTTCCAATGATTCTCTTGAAATGACAAATGCCTGTTGAAGCCAGTGGCCACTTGTTCAGAAGCAATCTAATGGGATTTTACATAATGTATTGGATTGCATCTTGCAAATGAGTTGTTCAAAAAGGGAGAACATTGTGAAATAGGATTAGATCACATAATCCAATCTTGGTTTTGATCTTGATCAAACATTTATTCATTTGTGTTGGTCAAAACTGTGTGTTTGAACTGGAATAAATTTGATCCAAAAATCACGATTATCCTGAATTCATCATAAGGGTGGATTCAGTTTGGATTTCTACAAGTAAAACTTGTAAATGTTTGTATGAGAGGTTTGCATATGATTGCACTTGACTTGACTTGAGATGATGCATACTTTTAAATATTTTGTAAAAAATGTAAATATACTGGTAAAAATGTTAAGTTGGTCTCAAAGATGACCCGATGTTAATGTTAAGGTCAAAGGTCATATCTGTGCTCCATTCATGGTTATAGCACAAGAACACTTAAGGCAGATGTACATGCTTGCAATTTGGTACAACTCTTTAATTAGACTGATGGCTTAATTTAGATTCACAAAGCTGTCCCAAAAAAGACCTTTTGGTAGAGGTTATAAACACATTTGGCAATAAACACTGACTTGGGACCACTTTCAGTGTATTTCTTCTCCAGTTGCAGTGTCACCTTATTCTTTTCCCCAGTCAAAATTTTAGTCAGATTGAGTTTAGAAATGTCCATAATCTCCAGAATAGGATTTCAATAGGATTGAAGTCTGTTGTTTCAACATCAAGCAAAACTTACCTTGTTGCTTGTAATCTGAATGTTGATTTTTGGCTCAAACAATGAAACATGAAAGTGTGAAGCCTTGTCCACTGACAAAGGCCTTCTTTGTATTTTCAAAACCATGTAGACAGTTATGCAATGTATTGGCAAGGCAACCCTTCATTTTGGTTCAATAGTGGAGGGGTGTGACTATTGGCTTTGGAAGGGATATGTTAGTCCAGTTTTAACTCAATAGGAAACTGACCTAGAGCCCTAGAGTGAATTCTGCACAGTACACAAATGACCACTGTATTTCTTCCCCTGTGTCTGGTTCACAATCTCTTAAGATTCCTACAAATCTTGTAGTCTTGAAGTAGAGAACGACTCAGGCCGTAGCATGCAGTAATATGCTAATATGTCACATTTGAATGTTTTAGATGAAAAAGTTTGAGTATAGAAAAAGATTACTGAAAGTAAATACAAGACTCAATTTTGAAATAATAATTTCATTTGGTACGGGAAAAATGCACAAACCCAACTGGCCCTGTGTGAAAAAGTATTTGTCCCCTAAACCTACAGTTGTGGCACTTTTGCAATTAACTGGCAAGGAGTCTTTGACATTGCTGTAGAAGAAATTTGGCCTACTATGCTTTGCTGAATTGTTTGACTTCTGCCACAGTGGAGGGGTTTTGAGTATGAACTGCCTGATTAAGGTAATGCCACAGCTTCGCAATTAGATCTACTTTAGACTTTAATTAGGCCACTCCTTAAGCTGTATTTTTTATTTGAAATTTGTTTAATGAGCTGAAACATAAGTGTAACAAATATGCAGAAATAAATAAATAAATCAGAAATCCATACAGGAACTTCCTTTTCACAGCACCGTATATAAGTTTAAACACTAGCTGAAGGGGCTTATTCCAGTGTGGAGATGTTTTTACAGGCATACATATACAGTACATGTATGGACCTCTATTTGCATTTCACACTATTTCTCTACGTTTACAAGAGAAAACTGTTTTGTTATTTCCCTACTTTAAAATGCAGTAGAAAATGTCCTTCTATACATTTCTTTTCAGATGTTTGAAGTTGTTAACAACCCTGCAGGTGCCCCTTAGTTTGGACTGAGAGATTGTTGAGTGGGGTGAGGAATATTACATCCACAAGAGGTCGCTGTGTGTTCTTATATACAGGATGGGCCATAAAAAACTGGACCACTTTTTAATATCCTCAATTACTTAAACTACCACAATTAAAATCTCTGTAAAAAACTCTTTCCATTGGTATGGATTATGACCATGAACGCAAGGGGATGCCCAATATGGCTATTTCAATAAAACTACAGCTAAAAAAAAAAAAAGTTTCATGCACTTTCTCACATTTGCATTTTAATTCTGCCAGTTTTCTGAAAGTGGCAAGTTCAGATCCTGTTCTAAACGTACTTTTTACGAGTTTCTGGGTTTTTTATGAGCACATTAAGGTGTTTAATGTCCATCCTTTTCTACAATGACAACATCTTTATCATTAAGCAAAGAGGAGCTAACGAGTTGAATAATCTTCCTGGCACGTGAGCCGCATACAACTCAATGGTCAACTTGAAAGGTTAAATTTGCCTCCTAAGATGCAGGATGTTCACTTTAGCAACTTTGTGGGGAAAAAATGAATCACTATTGCCTTTTTTACTCATCGTCAGTGATGTGGAGAGTTGGAAAAATAGGAAAAATGGTGAGGTTATGATGGGTTTTCATTTGTAGTTTTTTTGAAAGGCCATAGTGGTCATACAAGTTCTTGCATTCTTGTAAACCATGATATCACGAGAAGGAGAACTGAATGAGCTTCAATTTGCATGTTTTTGTAGCCTAAATGATTAAGGAGATATAATAATTTAAAAGGTGTTTTAAATTACCCTGTATTTTCCTATTACCTTGTTCCCTTTTGGCCTGTAAATCATAAATCTATAACTAATGTTTTACTTTGTACTTGTAATATTTCATCCTTCGCAGTTTTAGAATCGATTTTTAAGTCTTCTTGCTGTCTTTACTTTAGTTTTAAGGCTTATGAAGTCTTTTATCATTACTGTTGTTACCAATATAATAACATTACTGGGCTACTAATACTAATACTGATACTAACAATGCCGTTAATACTACTGATGATACTACTACTACTACTACTACTACTACTACTACTACTGCTACTATTACTACTACTACCAAAACAAATTAAATAATAATAATAATAATGATTCTTCTTAATAACAGCTAATTTAATTCCATAAGGAAAATATAGTTTGGTATTAATGGAGTTTAGGTGAAAACCAATTATTTTCATTCTGACCTGTAAAGAACAGCTAATCTCCTGGGACGTAATCGTTATTGTTCATCGCTGTGGCCTCTTTGCTGTTTTGATTGCCATTAGAGCGCTCTCTCTGCCCTTACCACCTACCCTCAACTATCGATATTTCCCTGTTTTAATAGCAATGCATCATGGGCCGTCAAGAGAGTAAATTAACCTCCAGTGGATTGAGCTTTATGGAAATGTCACACCATAGTCTGTGCTGTTTCCTGCGGTTGGTAACATCCTAACATCCGGAGCTTTCTCCAGAGAGTTGAGATATGATGAGTGAGGGAGAGAGAGAGAGAGAGAGAGAGAGAGAGAGAGAGAGAGAGAGAGAGAGAGAGAGAGAGAGAGAGAGAGAGAGAGAGAGAGAGACCAATAAAAGAGTCAGTGCTGTGACAGCTCATATCTGCCAGCCAGCTACCCCCGTCTTCTCTACATGGAATATCTCACACGGTCTGTCACAGTAACCACTGCTGTGAAGGAAACGTGAACATTTTAACTACATTTATTAGCATTTATTAGCATTATCATTTCTCTTGGTGTTGCTGGCCAGCCAACTTCCCATACTTCTAACATTTGGTCTGTTGGCCAGAAAACCACTTTAATAAACATGTATTAACATGGATCCATATGGTGAATGTATTCATTTAAAATAACTAGGTTATATTTTGTACCATAGGTGTTTGGAAATCAAACTCATAATGCCACTGCTCTTTGTCTACCAACTGAGCTACATGCAATATAGGTATAAAAAATATGTGTTCAGTTAATGTGAAACAACATATTGGGATATGAACAGGTCTCACGAATTGTATGTAAGGAACAGCTTAGGTAGGCTTTAAAAAGCCTAAAACTCAATTATGGCTTCTATTCTCCTCCTTTTATTACAAACGTCTGTCTTTCCCTCCTTTTTACATGATAATATATTCAGTTTCAATAGTCAAATTTCAAGGTCAGCCTGGGTGTCATCCTTTACAGATGATAATAAAGAGACAAATTTGACAAGACTGTTGCACTTCAAAGAGCCATTAGGGCAAGGTGAAGAGAGAAAAGGACACATTTTCATGTTCCAATCAGTTGGCAAGACCTTTAACAAAGGATCCCTCTTGCCCTGGAGGAAATAGCCTACAGTACACACACAGCTGAGGAGAAACGGTCTCTGCGCTTCACATTCTCCGGCCTAATTGGGTTGGATGCTCTTGCTGGGCTATTGAGGCAGCTGTGACACTGGCGGCGGAGGCAGCGCATTGCCCGGAGAATTCCCACGGCTCGGTCGTGATGAGCTTGCGGTATCTGTGTCACCTCAGCTTCGTTTATCAACGTCCGGCCGCTTTTGCTGAGTAGTTTGTTTTCACTGTTTGCACCATACATCACCTGTCACGTTTAATGGGGGCCAGTGTGGAGGATGTGCCGCTGCTGTTCCATATCTCCCAGGGGTTTAGAACCACCGCTGCCTCAATTTCCTCCTCCTCTTCCTCCTCCTCCTCCTCTCCAGGCCCAGATGAATCACCTAGCAACACCAGAGTCCCCCGCAAGTGGATGGAATATTGAAATAGAATACCATCACAGAATTAGAACACAAGTAATTCTAGACTGCAGAAAATGCAGGTACTTGTACCGCATTCATGCAAAGACACACATTACATTTTCCTCACTTTTCATGCATGTGGACCACAGCATTGTGCTATCTGCTCATTTGTAAATTAGCTAAAGGTGGATTCGTTAAAAAAACTCTGATTAAGGGTCAACATGGAGTTGATGAGCTTTATTCTGCAGGTTCATTGCACCTGCTTTTGTAATCACTAATTGCTCTTCACTCGTAGACACTCCACTGTAGGCATGCAGCATTAACTGAGTTTCATTATGTAACAACTTCAACTGAGACTGGCAGGAGACTGGCTGTAAAGTGATCACTAATAAATAATCCAGACACTTTCTGTAATAGTTAGCCCATATAGCCTCACCCCAAACAGCAACAAGGCACATGGGCAATGGCACTTGGCACGGAAAGGTAAATCATGGTTGGTTGTACTCTCTCTGTTAATACCATAGGACGTTTATAATTGGGTCTGTCTGTCTGTCTGTCTGTCTGTCTGTCTCTCTCTCTCTCTCTCTCTCTCTCTCTCTCTCTCTCTTTCTCTGTGTGTGTGTGAGTGTGTGTGTATTTGTGTGTGTGTATGTGTGTGTCTCTGGGTTTGGAAAAGGCCAAATAGGACGCATGCAACCTGTAGCCCCTTTGTTAGTGACTACGCTGTCTTCCTGTTGCTGCTACACAGAACAGCAGACAAAACGGCAACAAGGCTGTCACTTATTTAAAAACTGCTTCAGCTTGTTCACTTCTCTCCCTTTTAATTACTCAGATGACCACTTGCCTTCTTTCAGCCACAGCAGATAAGTCTGTTTGCTTGACGGTGGAATGGAATTACCTCGGACTGTCTGATGCTGTTTATTTAAGTGACAGTCTTGGCATCTCTACAAAAAAAAAAAAAAGCATTTAAACGCAGGTTTTAAAAATCATCAGTCTTCATACTTTCAGTGTACTTTACAATTGCATAATTATAATACGTATTATATAAAAGTTATAAAAGTTTATATTCTACCCAATCATAAATGAAATCTAACAATAGGCAAAGGCAGTGGTTCTATCAAACAATGTTCTATTCAAAATAATGGTTAACGATGTGTATTTCCAAATAGGTTCTTGACAACATCTGTAATTATCCACACTCTTCCAACTGATGGCCTATTAATGACAGAATCGACTCCCTCTGAAACTTCCCTGGCTGGGACCCCGGAAGCGCGCGGTTGCTCTTTTCGCCGAGAGCAGCTGCCAGGAAGCGGAACGAATGAAGTTCATTTTTCACTGTTGGTGATGGCGGATGTTGTCGAAATAGACACTACGAAGAATTATCACATAGCTGTCGAGAGGATAGATCCAATTACAAGTCGATATCCTTACTGTATTGTTTGGACGCCCATACCTGTTCTATCGTGAGTGTCAAGAGCATCCTGTGTTCATTTTTGCAAGTGCAAGGTGGTGACTATCGTTAGCAATTTGATAAACCTTTAATATACAATTTCGGGATGGCTTGGTGACTGGAAAAGGATTTGATATTTGGAGTTTTACTAATGTTGATACAGTTAGCTTGTGAAACAGAATATACATGATAAATGTCACCTGTGCTATAGCCTACAGTATTAGCCATGCAGATTTTCACTTTATGGTTAATCGTTAGCGTCATAACTTCATAACCGGCAGGCTAAATTGCACTGTGTTAAGTTGTCGTTAGCGAGCCTTAACCAGGATTTTCTGGCGAAAACGTGGATATTTGGATGTTTACTTAATAACATTAGTTAAGCTATATGCACAGGGTGACGTATCAAGGGGGTCTCCTGGTTTTCACGAATGGCAGCCGGTTTTATATTAGTTCTCATACGTTATCTGTTTGTCCATTTTTCCACCCCCCAGTGCCAACAGTTGTCATTACAGCATCGCGATAATGCTTGCATTTTTGTGTTGTGTCGAGAACAATGCAGCTAAAACTGTGCTCTCTTGTTAGCCATCCGCCCTCTTTACGGATGCTACAAAAAGAGAGAGCGTGCCACTGTCACATCTCGCGACCCCTCTCTGTCCCCAAGCGGGACACACTGTAGCTATTGTACTTAAGCGCTGGATGATGCATCTGCATTCACGTGGCTTGATCGCTTCCGTTTTGACAAGTGCTCCCATAACGCATCCCTTCTGGAACTGCAGTAGCCTATCTGACGTATGTCAGCACCTGTCACTGTATTCTTCTGACAGTGTGATGTAGGTTGCTCAGCCCTATAAATCAGGCCTTTGTGACAAAAAGTCGCTAGGTGTCGAGTATAATTTAATATATTATAACGTTTTAAATTATTTTGCTTAATTATTACTTTATAAGGAGACTGTAGCGTTTTTGTAGATATTTGCTCCTACTCGCTACATGGTCTGCCCTTTTATTTTATCTGGGTCAAGTGCTCTCTTTCTAGGAAGCCATCAGATATTAATAATTGCATGGGCAGGACTGTAACTAGGATGCTTGCTCTGGCCCTGTCCTACTCCACTTTGCCATCGCTTACTCTTAAAGGGCATTAAACCCCCATATGACATATCCTACACCAACTATATACCATGGGACTAGCAACATGTGAATTTAACATCTGTGCATTTTTAGAAATATGCTGGCTGAACATTTGTGAACACTGTGGCGTAGACCAAAACTGTACGTGTTAAATACCCTCTGTCATGGGGATGCCATTAATTTCAATGAAAGATTATCCATTTTGTTCATGACTCATAGGCCATTTTACTGTTGCTAGTTATTTTTAGACCTGTGTCTGGATATGAAACTATGCATGCTAACATGCTAACAGTTGGGGTTTACAGTTCTAGTGTTGCAGTGGGTACGAGTGGGTTTGTTCCATAGACTCTGTGTGCCTTAATATCATTCTGTCCAGAATTGTTTGGTCATCTGTGTGCAAGATAAATTCCTTCCGGCTCCTGTCATCATCTCGCTGGTGTGACTGTTGTGGACTTGGGCTCTTTACTTTCATGCCGTTTGATTCCTCTTCTCCATGTTGTCCTTAGATGGCTCCTGCCCTTCATAGGACACATAGGAATCTGTACATCAGCGGGGGTGATACGAGACTTCGCAGGGCCCTACTTCGTCTCCGTAAGTACCACACAGACAGATGTTTACATGCGGGTACTTCTGCTTTCCACACAGTCACATTTATTTATTTTTAACGCTCTACATGAAATTTGAGGCATGTATGTGACAAGAACTTGTTAGAAAGGCACGCTGTAAAGCTGTATGAAGTTGTATGAAGTCATGTTGCGACACATTTTTCAGTGAGACGGCCAGCATGCGAAAACCATTCCTTCCACAAGACCTCTCTCTGCCTTACAGGCAGCAACCGCCGCTGCAGCCCAGACTGTGTTTAATAAAAGTTTGAGGGTTTCTCTGGAACCCTTGAAACATGTGGCATTTTTCAAAGCCCTTTTAAAAGAAGCCAGACTGTGAGGAGGAGGTAGAGAGGCAAGAGAAGGTCGCCGGTCCAACCGGAGCATCCAGTACTCCAAATGTTACCTCGCCCTCTCTCTCTCTTTCTCTCTTTCTCTCTCTTTCTCTCTGTCTCTCTCTCTCTCTCTCCCTCAGGAACAGCACAAAATGCATCCTCCTGGATGATCCTGCGGAGACTTTAGAGGTCCCCCAGAGACTAGTTTGCAGTTCGATGAAACTCCCTAACCTTCCCGCAGCAAGCACAGGCAGTTATCTCCCAACCCCCCCAAACAAAAGAAAGAACAATACGATGTGGACTGTGTAGGCTAAAGTCTTCGGAAAGTCAGTGTGTACCGTTGAGCCTGGATATCCTTTAAAATTGCATGGCTTTGTGTTTGGAGATGGTAAAATGTCAGACAGACGTTAACAGCCCTTTCATGAGAGCAAATCATCTGGTCTGTAATTGATTTCCAGGCCTGTCAGAGACTCCGACTGCACAGCCATAATTAAGCCCTGAGTTTCATCCTTGACAGATGGCGTGCAGTGTCTTAGACAGTGATCAGAATGAGTTTTGCATCTCCAACAGATGTGCCGTGTGAACTGAGCAGTGTTTTTTCCTAAGCTGTCTTTGACTTAAAAAGTCACATAGTGTGAGAGGGGGGCCTTAGCTGCCCTTTAGAGGAAGGCTAAAGGTGCAATGTCTCACTGTTACTCCAGAGCACTGGGACCAGTGTCAGGGGTCATGCGCAGGTCTCCGCTTTTTATGAGGGACCACCAGTGGGTATTCCTGCTGTTAAAACCCACCCACGCTCACTTAAGATCAATCCTTAGCCCTCACCACCACCACCACCACCCCCACACATTCAATACCATCATAGCCTGAAATAAAGCAGGAAGTATGCTTCTGCAAACATGTCAATGCAGCAGTATAAATATGATGTTTGCATCTGTATGTTTGAGGTGTACTCCTTTTTTTGCTTTTCTCGAAATGGAGAGCGTAAGAGTCAGCTTGACACATGCTTGATACATACACTGTGGCTTATAAGTTTGAGAAGTGTAGGCTACTCTGTTAAGGCTGCATAGTGCGATGTGTTTGGTTGCAAATGTCGCTATTTTTTCCTCTTCTTACCTCTTCTCAAAGCAGCAAGTGGACCAGCTTGTTAAATGTGTCATTCTGCTATTTAATTAGGCATGTCTTGCTCTGGGCCGGTGGCTTGCACACTTTATTGTGGCTGGCGGCTTGCCTACACTCACACCCATTATGTGAATCTCTCAGTCTTTATCTGCACGATCATGTTCACACAAAAGACTGCTCAATGCAGAGTCCATGCAAAAACTGTTCCATACCACACGGTAGTGCACGAATGGCCGCATGGCCTGTCCACATTACACAAATACACCGAAACCCACCGTAGACCTTTTCTGCAGAAGTATACTAAGGCTTGATGGCCTGCTCACACCCAGAACTATAACTGCAACTATAACTATATCGCTTTGTAAAGATTGTTGTCACCTTAATGAATAACCGCTGTTCAACATATCAACTCTAACGGCAACAGCATGCAACAGCAGCAACAATATCAATGGGATCACTCTTAAGCGATTTAATTAACTATTAGTAGTTTAAATCACAACAAGAAAGACGCAATTAAAATGTTGTTCTTCAGTGCAGACGCTTGTATCATTATAGTTATAGTTGTCATTATCATTATTGTACTTGGCATAAATGGACTATTAACTCTACACACATGGCGCACTACTCTCAAACAGTGTCATTCCCAACCTTTTCCTAAAGCAATACTAGTTAGTTAAAGCAATGCTAAATAGTTTTCGTCTTCGGTCGCCCTACAGGCTGGAAGCGGAATTGTCTCCCATAGAGACCTACAGAGACACGCTCTGCTCCTCCAAACTTACTTAGTGTGGTTATAGCCCATGGAGGGTGGCAAAAACAAATCCAGAAGTGAACTTCACCGTGTTACAAGTTAATGAACCACTGAAACGATTTTGGAAACATTATTTCAAGGTTGAATAAACTACTTAGTGTTGCTTTAACTCACAAAGCCACGTGCAGGGAAATGGGGTCTTGTTGCCATCACTCTTATCCATCTCCTCACTGTTGTCTGCTGGCTCTTGATCTGCAGCGACAGGGCCAAAAGTGAAACCTCCTGTGAGATCAAAGCGGGGGAACATGAGAAGGGGGGAGGGTGTCGTTTGACCTTCTAAAGGGAAGACGACGAGGAGTATCGCCCGCCATTATGTCTTGCTATGTCTCAGGTGGAGACGGGGTGGAATTAGGAATTAATGCACCGTGATGGCTGTTTATGAATGCATTTATAAGGAGGAAGAACTGGCGTCTGAGCCTTGGTCTTATTTCAGTGTTTCTCCCAATAAACTTCCAAAAACAGTTTAAGCACAAGATAAACACAAGGGAAACTGCACACAAGGACTTGTCACTTCGGCACTCTATTTCTATACAGGATTTTAAAATTAGCCAACACAGTCACCTCTCTCCACTCTGTGCACTGTCCCCTCTCGTTACCCAAATGCATTTATAAAAATGTTACAAAAATATTTACGTGCAGTTATTGGTACATACAGACCTTGCGGAAGCATTTCCCTCAGATCTTCCAACCGCAGTGCACCCTTTTTAACATTTTAAGATTTTTATATTTTATTTCATGTTTTTGTTTGCCTCCCTGCCCAAGTCCACCCTTACAACAACATGTTAATGGCTTCAATTTGTTTTCAGTTTTTTTTTCTTAAGTGTGAACATTAACATTTAATTATCATACACATTCAAATTGCTCTTTTAAAGGCCCTCATTGCTTTGTGTGTTTTTCTTTTCTTTTCTTTTTTTCTCATTAGGAGGACAATATGGCCTTCGGCAGACCCACTAAGTAAGTTAATTAAATTCCTCTGAGTACTTCTCTTCTGAGGACTCTTCGCAAAAATGCAGAATGTCCTTCAAGGGCAGAGAATAACCATAATGCCTTCATGGAGGCGAATATCAAAGAGATGTTTGTTATTCAGTTTTCCAACCACAGTTGAGTGTGTGTGTGTGCTTGTCCGTCTGTGTGTGTGTAGTGTAGTGTAGTGTGCGTGTGTGCCCACATGCTGCTTGTGTCTGTGTGTGTGTGTGTAAATGTGTGTGTGGAGGCAGAGAGCACAGCATCATTTAAATAGCACTTTGAAGAGTTGCCAGGGAGTTTTTGCTCTAGTAGGCAGTGCATGTTTGTAGGTCGTTTGCAAATGTGGTGAAGGGAAGCGAAGTGAAGGGGTTTCTCTCTTTCTGGATGCTTCTTGAGGTACTGGATGCTGGATGTAAGCAAGGTGTACGCCAGTGGCTCCGACGCCTGGGACACAGCAGTACACGATGCCTCGGAGGAGTACAAACACAGAATGGTAACTCGTGTATGTGTGTGTGTGTGTGTGTGTGTGTGTGTGCGTGCGTGTGTGTGTGTGTGTGTATCTTTGTGCGAGTATTGTATTTATGTGCCAGCATCTGTGTGTTTTTGTGTGTGTGTGTGTGTGTGTCTGTGTGTGTGTCTGTGTCTGTGTCTGTAAGTAAGTGCTTGCCCAAGGATTTGCTTATTGATATCTGTGTTCTTCAAGGACGTATGAAGTAAGGGGTGTGCGTTTGTGCCTAGGTGTGTGTGTGTTTTTGTTTGTGTGTGTGTGTGTGTGCACGCACGTGCATGCCTGCCCCTGTGTGAGTAGGTGTGTGTGCATAAGTGTGTATATGTGTGTGTGTGTGTGGGTAGGTGTGCATGCATGTGTGTGTGTGTGTGTGTGTGCATGTGTTTGTGTGTGTATAAAACTGTATTCACCCCGATTGCCAGAGATTGCACTGCAGTTGCGCCACTCTTTCCCCCTCCAGCACAACCTTTGCTGTGACAACTGTCACTCACACGTGGCCATGGCGCTGAACCTAATGCGCTATGACAACAGCACCTCCTGGAACATGGTGAACGTGTGTCTGCTCGCTCTCATCCACGGGAAGCACGTCAGGTGAGACGCCACTCGCGACCAGCAGGGGGCACTCTTACGTGATAACCTGCTCCAATCACGAAACAGCCAACTCTGAATGTGAGCAGAGGTATCAATCCTGGCTTCAGAAAGTAAAAAAAAAACCTGCCATGTATTTATTCTGCCTTTGCACAGACACAGCAAGTGATTTCATTAATTAGCCAATCTACCTGTCTGGTGATTTGTTTGTGCTCAGGATCAGCTGGTTCAGAAAATGGTTGGATCAAATATGTGTTTTTATTTTCTGAGTCCTGATAAATATGTCTTACTGTGACAAACTCTTCCTCCCCGTCCCTCTCCACGGCACTGAGATGTGAACCGTGTCTTGTCACCACACACCAAGAGCATCCACGTGTCACATACGCTTCTCTATTACAGTGGTACCCTGGGTGGGGGCAGAAAAAGACAGACAGGGAGAGAGAGAGACAGAGAGAGAGAGACAGAGAGAGAGAGAGAGAGAGAGAGAGGGAGAGAGAGAGAATTCACAATCTATACTGCATTGGTAGAACCAGGTGATGTTGAATATGTGGTACTACACTGTAGCTTTCTGAGAGCCAGGTTGCCCATTGCTGAGTAGTGTTAAACGCAGCCTGGCCAGACTCGTGGCTACTGTAATATCTTTGCCAACATAGCTCAGATTTTTTTCTTTTCTTTTTTCACTTTTTAGTTCCCGATATTATGCAAAGAACTGTAGTTAAACACATTCAAACATGCCAAAGCTCTCCTTCAAAGAGATGTATCAGTTACACTGGCACTCATGGGTTTTAGGCTCCTTTCTAGTATGCCTGCTAGTTCATGTTTGTGAAGAGACTGTGCCAAGGACTGTTGTATTGATGTTCTGACCAGGCGGACGGGGAGGTCTTGGGGGAAGTGTGACAATTATTTAGTGGGTAGTTATGTGCAGTTAGTAAACCCACCCCACACACCACCAAAAGAGTGTGGTACAGGACTTAGCTTGTGTCCATGCGTACAGTATGTGTGTAAATGGTGTGTGAGGGTCAGTGCGTGGCATGAAAAGGCGCTCATAACCCGCGGTCAGCGTGGTGTTATCAGCCAGCCAAGCTGAAGAGAAACAGATGTCCATTGACGATGTTGCCACTCCATCCCATAACCTCTGGGGATTGGTTGTTATGGTTACACTTCAAATGCAGAGATCTCTGACATCTGTCTCTCTCTTCCTTTCTCACACAAATGCACACACACACACACACACACACACTCTCAGACCAGAATTTACAGTCATAATTTAGGTTTATAATTTAGGTACAATAATGTGGCCAAGAACTACATTATTAATTCTTTGAAGTAGAACTGCAATATGTATGTCTGCATTTGTGAAGGGCATTGTGAGGGTCATTTTCTGACAATCATCTGCATTTGTGGAATTTCTCATTCTAATGCACCCTCTCTCAAGCACCTGTACCTCTCCATCTCTGCTCAGTCTACATTGGCTTATTTTATTCTCTCTCTCTCTCTCTGACCGCTTTTTTCGCCTGTATTCCCATGTATTCCTGTTGGTGCATCTGTTGTCCTTTCTGTCTGTCTGGCTCTTTGCCTTTTTGTCTTTGCCCTTTCTCTCGTTCCCTCTCTCTTCCTTCTCTCCTTCCTGCCATCTCTTTACAGCCCTGTCTCTTGCTCTCTATCTTCTGTTTCTCTCTCACTCTGTTTCGCATCCTTCTGCCCTTTTCTCCTTCTCTTCTTCATCACTATGTCATGCCATCTCTCTCACTGTAGCTCTGTGTGGCCCTACCTCTCTCTCTCTCTCTCTTTCTCTCCCCCTCTTTTCTCCTCTCTCATCACTCTCTCCCCCTCTCTCTCCCCGTGTCTGCGTAGCATGGTTGGGTTCCTGAAGACTTGGCTGCCCTCCCTCATCCTCTCCTGTGTGATCCTCACAGTGGCGTTGGCCCTCAACCTGGCCTGACAGACACACCCCAAGCACAGACAGGGGGAGGAGAGGAGGAGGACAAGACCGGATGGAGGAGAAGGGACAGAGTAAAGAAGACAAACTTGGGGAGGAAAGGAAAGGAGAGGAGGAACATCAACGGCCCTCCTTCATTTGGGAAAGCAGTGGATAAAAAGGATATGGGTGGGTTTAAAGGTGGCGTACCCAGGGCTCGCTATTACAATGAAACAAAAGGGCAAAAAAATGAATTACATAACAGTCCTCTTACCTTACACTTCTGTGAAATGAAAGGAGGCTATAATTAACATTAGCCTCATAGGTAACTGGCCGAATCTTTCCAAAGGCTGCCTTTACAGCTATAGCGTGTTCAAGAATTAAACTCAGTGACTTGTCAGAAATATCTGGGGGTTCTGGTCAGCAGCCACATTCATCAGAGGCTTCCTAGCTCTCCTGTCACTCTGACCCAGGAGGAGAGCCAGGAGGAGAGCCAAGGCCTTTTCGCAAAGTGGTTGTGATCTGTAATAATGTTTAGTTTCTCATGTTTGATCAAAAAAAGAAGTTGATGTTTTCTCTTATATGCCTTCTGAAGAATTGTTGCATTTTCTTGGCTTGGTTTGATACAGCTTTTTGTAGCCTCCCCTGTGCAATGCTGCAGATGGGCATGCCTTTACTTGGTTTGTTTTTTTGTTGTTGTTGTTGTACTGTATTTATTTTTAGGGTGCACACAGAGTTTCTCTTGCCGCATTTAGTGAATGTGTACGCTAAAAAAGCAGCCGTTATGTGCACCACACGCTGTTGAGACTTTTCACAATGCTCTCTAGTTCACTGCACATTTTACACGAAACACACAGGCCAGTATCTGTAAAACATTTCTGTGCTGTGACCGGCGTATGGTTCCATTTGGTGTGATGGGAACTGTGATGAGCTGAGGTTGTGGCTTTCGATGGAAGTGCGTGTGTGCGTGTCTGCGCGCGTGTATGTGTATGTGTGTGCGTGCATGACATGCTTTGGAGCCTCAAGTCTGTTTGTTGTCTTCCAGTGTTCCAAAAAGCGAGAGTGGGAGTCAGTCAGCGCAAATCAGTGAGGATCTGCAGTTTTAATCCATAGCAGACACATAGCAGTCATTTAGTGCCCCCTCTCGTACAACCCCTCCCAAAAATGACGTTGATGTCTGCCTTTAGTCCACAACTTCTTTTTACAATAATCGAATTCAAGGACTTGCTTCACTCTTCTCCTTATATACTATATCCCAACAAAAGAAGGATTGACCTCTTCCTTCATCAGCTGTGTCTACTTTTCCCCCTCTTTCTCTCTCTCTCTCTCTCTCTCTCCTCTTTTTGTTCTCCCTTTCATCCTCTCTGGTCTTCAGACGTAATGAATTCAGTCAGTGTCTAAGTGAGAGGGTAAAAGAAGTCTGCCCTTCCCTGGATATTCAATGTATCCACATGGTTCCAGGATTAAGAGTGAGAATCTGTGCCCAAAACAGACCCCAAAAACTCAGTTGCTTGTCCTACAACAGTCCTTTTTTTTGAGGTCCTGTGTTAAGATACTGAGAGCAGTGACAATGATGGCCGGCTTTTGTTGTTTACCTTTCTTGTTTTCTTTTTTTTTTGTTTGCCCTGATGCACTGTACATATTAACTGTCCATTAAGTTCCAAACACCAGTTGAACTCGCTGTAATCCTAGACGATTGTCAGGACACCAAACCCGTTGCCATGGCTTCAGTGGCCGAATCAAATCCCCTCTTTGTTTAGAATCAAACAGAAAAAGCCTCTGACCCCCCCCCCCCCCCAACCAACACCCCCAGTACTACTACCTCTCTCTCCCTCTCTTTCGCTCTCTCTCTTCCCTCTCTCTTCCTTTCTCTGTCTTCTTTGGCTGGTGTGCCAGAAGCAGCAGGTAGTCGAGGTCTTGAGGTCTGTGTAGAGAGCCGCTTAAATCTCCCTTGAGTGTGAGAGGAGCCCCCGGTACCGCTGATGAGATTAAGGAGGGGGCGGGTAGGGGGGGGATTGCGAGACTTAAAGTGCGGAACCCTCAACGCAAAACTTTCTCACGTGGGCCTGATTCTTCTCTTCTAGGCTGCTTCTTCTTGTTCTTCCCTGGAGATGAGAGTCATTCAGATTCCTCCACTTATTCTTTCTTTTCACGTCGGGTTTAAGCAGGTGTTGTTTTGCACACACCTTATACTTATATTCTTTCCAGTCTGCTCCTATAGGCCTTTTAATGTGAACTCTTTTGAACATCATCGTGTCCACTGATGGCAACTGTGTGTGTACCAATAGAAGTAAGCAGTATTTATGCGTTACCTTTTCAGTTTCAGTGGGAGCACAATTCCTACAATTCCAGCCTTTTCCACACAGACCCTGACATCCCACAACCAGGCGTCAGTACAACAGACTTTTTTCTAAAAGCATGTGTGTGGCAGCATGACAGTCCTTGTCTGTGTGTGTGTGTGTGTGTGTGTGTGTGTGTGTGTGTGTGTGTGTGTGTGTGTGTGTGTGTGTGTGTGTGTGTGTGTGTGTGTGTGCCCACCTGCATATGCACATGTCTGTGAGCAACATTTTGACCAGTTGTGTGCATGTGTTTGCCTGCATGCCAGCATGTACAGGTTGTAAGCGTGCGTGCGTGTGTGTGTGTGTGTGTGTGTGTGTGTGTGTGTGTGTGTGTGTGTGTGTGTGTGCCTGGCTGTGTGTGTGCGTGTGTGTTTGCACCAGTGCGCATATAACTCTGGATGGGTTTGTGTGTGTGTACTTGTATGTGCAGGTGTGCTGGCCAGGTGGCCAGTGGTAGCCCTCTATTTCCATGTCCCCATAGAGGTGGCACATATGTCTCTTAAGAAACAGACCCCTTTGTTTACTTAACAGCTGCATACCATAACTAGATATTGCATAACAGCATTTGTATGGATAGCAACATATAAGCTACGTTTCTACATAAAGTTCTTATCTAGAGGCTATTTTTAAGAATGTATTTTTGCTGACATAGTACTGTCTTTACCTGTGTAGGTTGTGTACACCAGCTAACAAATTGTAATACTCTCCTTAAGCGAGCCTGCTTTCGTAGGAAGTGTCGTTGACCCAGTTGCCTGTAACAAATGGTCGTGGCGGAGCAATAGATTAGAACACGAAACGCAAGAATTCATCTCCCTCCTGTGTGCCAACAAACGTGTACTATAAACATCGCAGTGCAACAGGGGCATGCAGCCAGGTGAGCTACCTGAAGCATCTCACTGCTTCACAAGGAGCCATGTGGTGCCTCCATGTTCATATCTCCAAACTCCAAGTCTCCCTCTCAAACTCTGTCTCTATCTCTCTCTCTCTCTCAGATACACCTGTCTTTCCATCTCTTCCTGTATCTCTCTCTCTCTTTCTCTCTCACTCTCATCCTGATACACCTGTCTCTCTCTCTGTTTCTCCTTTTCTCTGCCTCTCATTTTCTCTCTCTTTCTTTCTCCCTCTCTGTTGCTCTGCAAATAACAGCTCCACTCTCAACTGCGATAAAATCCTCAGCCACCGCTGCTGTCAGAATGATAATCTTGTGGCCCAGTTCTGGACTTTGACATTTTATTTGTTGTGTGATGTTTCATTATTGAATGAATTGATGACAGATGAATCGATGTATTCTTGAGTTCAGGTTGTCCTCCTCCCCCACCCACCTCAGGCTCTGTGTCAGAGCTGTGGTTCCTCTCAGTGCTTCCCCAATTAGGGTCCTCCTCCTCTGCCATCTTTGGTCTTCCGTCTCTCAGGGGTGCAACGCGAAATTTTGGACCCTATGAAAATAGATATACTATTGCCCCCAACACCCCACAAAAAAAACAATTATTCTAGTTGTTTTGCTACATGAGGCCTTGGAGTCGCTCTTATGCCCACCCCATTTATGATTCCATTTTCCACACTTGATTTAAAGTCAGTGTGGTAAACGTGTGTGTTTTGCCATCAGCCCGGTGCAGCAAATCAGCTACATTGGTGACTTTGGTCGTGTTATTCGTGCAGGGACAAGTGGAAGATTTGCTAGACCTATGCTGAGACTACAGGGAATAGGAGTGGGTAGAAGTTCTGTATTTGAGGAGTGAACCGTCAGCACTTGGTGGTGATGGCAGAGGCGGTTGGAATGCCAAACGAGATTGACAGTGACATCGCAGTCGTGAGTGGTTATTTTTGTCAAAAAATTATATCTGACATCTCCACATGGGTGGACTAGACACCAGCTACGCCTCCTTGTCCAAAAGACTCATCTTCTTCTTGTTGATTCAGGGGTGAATTTCATGTCAGAAGCTATCGGAGTCAGGGTTTGGGGATGTGGAGACCTGTTTTTTATTTCTTCCAGTTCATACGGGTGACAAAAGCTTCTCATCATGAAAGTTTTCCACACAGTGAGGGATTCCAGTGTTTTTCGGAATTTCCAGTGTTCTGGCTCTTTTTTGGTTCTTCCAGATTAACTGCTGTGCTGCACAGTCTAGCAAGGGTGCTCTGCAAATAAAGGAATCCCAGAGATGGTGTGATCTTGTTGTGTGTATAAATGACAGGGAACTATCTTATTAAAATCATATTTATTACAAAATGGCTTTTCTCTGTTATTTCACATCCTAGTTCATAAAATAATGTATTGTTTTAATTGTAACTGCCTAAAAAGCAAAGCATACTTAAAAGCATTAAGAATCAAATTACAAACTTTTTGTACTTCACCTTCACCCACTCAAATAAATCATGAAAGTACATTTACAAGTCAGGTCTGTTGCCAGGACTAAAGGGATGTTCCGACAAACCCTGTTCCAGCTTATTACAAATAACATGATGCATCGTAGCGGTCGCATCAGATTAATAACAAAAAAAAAAACTCTCAAGACTGCTTCGATGGCTAATCTAATACATCACGTAGTGCCGGTCTCCGTTTTGACACCAGGCTGTCAAAAGGTCTGGTCACTTAAAAAGGGGTTCCTTTGTATTCGCTTAACGCCGCGGGGGGCACAACGCTTTGAAACCCGCGGGGGAAAGAAGAGAGGGAGGCGCCAAGTAGTTATATCTTACCGTTTCACTAAAACAATGAGCGGCTCGTTGCTTTACTGACATCACTTCTCAGAATGAATCGTTGGTTATTTGACACCATTGTTTCCTCTTCATGCCGTCCGACTAAAGAACTGCGAATTCCTGGGACCTGGCTCGCACCCTCCCCTTTTCAGGATGGATCTACTTTTAACACAAGGGACATTTTGATTAACTGTATGCCACCATGGTTCCTTTTTAGTTGTCTCATACCTACCAATTAAATTAGATAGATTCGGGTAAGATTAGGCTACAAAAGGGTCGACTTTTTTTAGATAAACAAAAATGACTGTGTATGCCTATTTGAGAGACATACTGTCACTTGCCTATGACCGTTTTTTTTTTTTTTTTTGGAACACTAACTGAAAGCAATAGATCTGGGCTGTAAGCGTTTATGGCACTCGGTGCAACCCCCTTCCCAATCATCCTACCCCTCTGCCTTTGTACCAGCGACCCGGGGAAGGTTTGGAGGGGAGTCGAGTCCTCAAGCTCCTCCCCGTCGATTGTGCGAAGCGATGGTGCTTTAATTTCATTGTTCAAGGCGAGCGACGCCCCGCACAGACCGGCGAGGATCAAACACGTCTCACGACTAGATCGCTTTTCTCATGGAAATCACATCCAACCTCCCGGTCGCACGTGGAGTTTTACACATGCGAAGGAAATAAACATAGGCTACGTGCAGCACCGAAACTCGTCAGAAGGGAGTATGTTCGACAGCCCAGTCGTGTTCTGTGGGTTTGCACGTTTCATCTTCCTTGGAGGCTAGAAAAGTAGTTGGAGAAGCCAAAAAGTGGTGGCGGTGCAAGAAGTGCGCTGAATGTGCTCTGTGCGGATATCGCCATGCATGGTGCGTACCCATGGTGGCGCGAATGAAGCGCGTGCATTTTGCCGAAATAGCACAGAGAATGAGTGACTTGTCTTGTACTTTCACGTCGGGTTTATAGACTTTATATCGCGGTGGTTCCTCTGGGTTTGTCGTTGCATGTGCAAGGTTTGTGCAGAAGCGGTTTCACTTCGCCTCCAGAGCAGTTTGAAAAATGCTTTTATGGATAGTCCTGAGCGCTGTGGTCTGTGCCTGCCATGCCGGGGCGGTCTGCCCGACCGGCTGCGAGTGCTCCGAGGCAGCCCTGACTGTAAAATGCGTATCGAAAGATCTCCAGGACATTCCGAGTGGCATCCCAGGCTACACCAGGAATCTCTTCATAACGGGCAACTACATCAGTCGTATCGGACCCGAATCCTTCAAAGGACTGGTGAACGTGACAACTCTGTCACTTTCCAACAACAGGTAAAAATCGAGCATTAAAATTCTGTGTATTAACTAAGTTTAGATCATGGTTTCCAGATCCACTAAACTGTTGGGCATTTTGTGCATAATAAGATTATCACCAATATTTTTTGTTTAAGTTACATTTAGAACTGGCCTAGTTCTCTGAACTGACCTGTATAAAAAGATGTTATGTCAGATGTTTCTGGCATAACATGGCATGGTAGTTTTCAGCTTGGCAAACTCAGAAAAATCCTGAGTTTTAAAATCTGCACTAAATAGTGATCTGATGGGCGTTTTATGACGTCTGCATTACAATAAACAGTTTTGCTTCCCACCACCAGGATCTCTCAGATTGAATCGCACACATTTGCTGGTCTGCGTAGCCTCCGCTCCCTGGACCTGAGTGGCAACCAGCTGGTCGTCATCCACCCGGAGGCGTTCTCCGTGCTCAGCCGCACGCTACGCGACCTCAACCTCAGCCGCTCGCTCTACAACCACACGTCCGTCAACGACCTGGCCGTCTCACTGCGCTGGAGCGTGCTGTCCGGCCTCCAGGGCCTGGATCTCAGCGGCAACGGCCTCATCTACCTGCCCGACCACATCTTCTCACACCTGGGCAGCCTGCGTCGCCTCCAGCTGGCCAACAACTCCCTGGTGGCCATCCACAATGGCACCTTCTCGGCCCTGGACCGGCTGGAGGAGCTGGACCTGAGCCTGAATGCCTTCCGCACCTTCCGCCAGGAGGCCCTGCGCGAGCTGGACGGCCTGCCCTGGGTGCGACTACACCTGGGACTCAACCCCTACACCTGCACCTGCGGCATCGAGCCCTTCGCCGCCTGGCTGAACGAGTCGCAGGCCCGCGTGGCGGATGCCGAGCGCCTCTCCTGCGCCTTCCCCGCCGCCCTGCGCAACACCTCCATCCTGGGCGTGACCGAGGTGCCGCTGGGGTGCCACCGGGCCGGCGAGGGGCCAGACCTGGCCCTGCAGACCTCCTACGTCTTCCTGGGCATCGTGCTGGGCTTCGTGGGGCTCATGTTCCTCTTCGTGCTCTACCTGAACCGGAAGGGCATCAAGAAGCGCATCTACGACATGCGCGATGCCTGCAGGGAGGTGTGGGAGGGGTACCACTACCGCTACGAGATCGACTCCGACCCACGCCTCTCGCACGTCTCCTCCAGTGCCGATGTGTGACGCTCACATATAATGACAAACAATATCCTATTGAGAGTATCTGGACATGTGACTGTTGTCCATGTAGATTGTTTTTTTTTTCTGTTGCATTTTTACCTTGGTGGAGATCCAGTAAAAATATGTGCCATATATTGTGTATATATAGAGCTATATTATTATAACTATGATGAATTGGGACGTTTTCCACGAGAGCATGCACTGCCTGCCTGAGCTCTTTCAGTGTTACTTAATCCACAGTTATGCCCTAATATGCCTGCATTCAGACACACACACACACACACACACACACACATACACACAACTACACTTCTACAGTTTGGCAGACAGAAGTTAATAAATAAATCAATTTGTTTGTTTTTGGCTAGAGTAGTCCGTTTGTTTCCATTGTTCAACGTGCTGGCTTCTTGCACTCGCGCTCTGTGAAATAGCTGTTAAGTGCCTTGTACCCACAATCGGTTATAAGGGGGGGGGGGGGTTAAAAAAAGAAGTTGGAAGGTGAAGACTACAGGTTGACTGTGCACAGATGTGGACCCTATTACATGAAGATAATCAAGCAAAGGGACGTGGTGACACCGAGGTATGGCCATCACCCGGTTGTTGTCAATGAAAAACAAAAAGAAAACACTTTCCTTTCTTCTCTTCAAAGCACATCTGTTGGCTATAAGCAGCAGGACAATCCCTTTGGACCTTTGTCGCCCGAACCCCAGGGAAGCGGGAAGGAATCTGAGCAGCTTATTCTTCATAGCATTCCAACACCAGGATAACGTCTCCTAAGATGTTCGGAGGCCTTTGCACATATCCGTTTTTTCCCCCCTACCAGCTTTCTTTCCCCCCTCTTCTGATGACCTTTTTTTTTTTGCCAGTGAAAGGAATGGGATGCACAGAAATGTGTGTAATCGGTGACGGAAATCACAAGTCCTCTCTCCCTCTCTCTCTTTTTTCTCTGCCTTCTTCTCTTCCTCCTCCTCCTCCTCCTCCTCCTCCGCTCTCTCTTTCCTCCTCTTAGCGGGGCTTTTTACTTTGTTTTTATTCTCTCCAGTTTTATTGTCAGGATGATGAGAGCCAGTCTCCCCGGCCGGGTCTGCTGAAACTGATCCCTTTCTCCTCAAAAGACAACAGACGCTTTTGCAGAGAGAGAGAGAGAGTAGAGAGAGAAGGAGGGAGAGAGGGATAGAGAGAGAACTCTTTGAAGGGGAGCCTGGCCTGGTCTGTCATAAGCACAGCAGCTTTTTCTGTTTAGGAGTATGGGGAGGGGGGGGGGGGACTTTGCATTGATAAGATACAGATGATCCCGTCTCACTTAAGGGTTTTCTTCCTTCGCTGTGGGGGGAGGCACTCTCTCTCTCTCTCTCTCTCTCTCTCTCTCTCTCTCTCTCTCTCTCTCTGTGTAGAGAAGGAGGAGAGAGGGAGAATGCCAATGTTCAATGCAGCTCATGAGCCCACACAGTGCTGCAAGCCAATATTTGGACTTTAAATACTGTACATTGAAAGTAACATGTGCCACATAATTTTGTTTTACAAAGTATGTAAAATAATTGTATACATAAAGTAATGTCTCAGAGTGATCTTTTTTTATGAACTGCATAATGCAAATTCTCCTACTTGCTGCTTTTTTTCCTGTGTTCCATTCTTTTGTTTTTCTTTTTCAGCGCGGGTTCTGGAGTGTTCCGTGATATATGAAGTGTCATAGAAACTTTATCCACTTATTCTGCGAGTGGACGGAGTGAAACAATCTTTTACCCCATTTCCTGAAAAGCCCGTGTAGTCTTCCAGTAACTATCTATACGATAAGCATGTTCCTTGATTTCTCTTTTTCTCCAAACACAAGACATCACAAACTAAAGAACATTACTTACTAAGGCATGGTAAGCTTTTAAACATTTAAAAAAAGTCTGTGTATTTGTACACCCTTCAAAATAAAACCT
Organism: Coilia nasus; assembly: GCA_027475355.1. NCBI lineage: Eukaryota > Metazoa > Chordata > Actinopteri > Clupeiformes > Engraulidae > Coilia > Coilia nasus. The sequence goes on along the minus strand of CM050201.1, from coordinate 7,697,744 downwards.
GTACTGATAATGGCAGTCAAGAAACATACTGTTATAATGACAGTACCAGTAAAAAGGCACAGAAGTGCTGGGAGATTGCCATTGCCTATGCAAGTTAGTACTGAGAGAGTGAGGGGGTAGACCAGGAAGTGTTCAGAGGTTCAGAGGTTCGACAGCGTGGCCCCAAAAGAGACCATTTGTGTCTCACCACAAGATGGGATATCCAAGGCTGCCATGGTGTCACGCTGGAAATCTTATGCATGGTTTGGTAAAATCAGGCCTTTTGTCTGGTGCTTGCTTGATCTGGTCATTTCTGTAGGCAATTTTCTCTGCTTGCTGACAATAAAAATGTTTTAAAACTACATCTGTCCAAATTGTTGCCTTTCTTTCATGAGCTCTTTTTTCTGGTCTTGGTGGTAGACCGCTGTTGTATCGTAATTTTCCGTGGGGAGAGGAGGGGACTTGTGTTATGGTTTCTTATTGTGTTTAAATTTTTTTATGTTTTGTTGAACAGCCGTCTGTCTTTTTCTTGTGTTCTACACCATTAAAGTCGGACATTTACATGGTAAGGAGAAAACAAATGAGCCTTCTGCCAAACACAAAGACGGACTCTAATGGCCTATGGCAGGTCTTGTGAGATGGGCTTTGTCTTCAGACCCAAAGACTGCATTTCATGCCGCCGTCCCCATTCTCACATTAACAGAGAGGCATTATGTGTCTGAGAAAAAGTCAGATCCACACTCAAAGAATCAGAATCGGAGTCAGTTTTTTTGGCCAAGTACACTTACGTATACAAGGAATTGGACTCAGGCAGATGTTAGCTCTCTATACACATAATACAATACACAATACAAAACAATAAATACAATAAACAAATTGAAATATGATATATAATATACACATATTGCACAATAGAGAAAACAATATACATACAGGCACCTAATATAGCCAATGATATGCATATAGGTACATAATGTACCAGTGGGATAAATAAGCAGTTTGACCATATACCAGTATGGCAATATGTACAGGACAAGTACAAGGGGGATAACGAGGAGGAAACACACAAGAGAGGATGTGCCTTGATTAAGTTTCCGGGGCAGGGACACTTTAGACTACTTTTCTGTGTCATGTGCAAAAGAAAATGTGTCTGTGTGTGTGTGTGTTTGTTAGGGGGTGGGTTGGGGGGGGGGGTGTATACGTGAGGGCTTGACAGTAAACATTGGAGAAGGTCCAACATGGTTATAGCAATAGTGACTGATGGAGCACTGTCTTCAAACTAGCATGTTTAGAGAAAATGGAAGCACTTGTAGTTTTACTTGGGCACAATCCCTGGTGCTGAACAAAATGAAATTACGTTTTTTTGAAAGAAAAATTCGCACTCCTTTGGATATTTTCTTCTTTCAAAAAAACTAGAGAAAATGGAAGACCTCCAATGGATCACTAGTCCAAAATGGACAACACTGTTTAAAGGTACAGTTCTTGATCCTGACATAAGGTTGTTAATATTTGAGCTCAGCAGCAATTAAATGACAGCTGAAGGATTTTGTTGTTTCTCTTGGGTTGAGCCACTTTCTCAGAGCCACTTTGTTTATTTAGAGAGCAAGGACTTTACATGAAAAAACAGGTAAAACATGCACTTAAACAGTGCGATGTGTTCATGGTAAACTGTAAGTGTAAAATCATGTGTTTCTTGATAAAACAAAACACACAAAAAACAGCTAAAGGAATGTTAGAAGAGTTTCCCTGAGACTAATGAGTACTGTAATGGATTACAATCAAACACTTTCTCTTTAACGAGCTAACCTTCCCTCATGGAGGAAGAGAACATGATGCGGATCACCAGAGTGTCTTGGGACGTATTTTGGTGTCCTTTTGGTGCGGGTGGATTTGTGGTGGATGGACAGGCTTATTAGCAGAGAAAGGTCGCACAAGGAAAACAAATGCACAAGACTTCAGTCTACAGGGGGTGCAAGGTTGTCACAGCAAGGATGCGATGAGTCAGGGACTTACATATCACTGCTGTCACTGTCAATGGTTCCCCTTTGTACAAGTACACAGCTGCTTGTTAGAGGCACACAGCCCAAGTTTCAGACCTAAGTGGACAGTGTATAGAGAAGAATCTAAAAGATTCAGCTTTTTGTTTACGGGTTGGATTCTAGTATGTTGGCTGATATCTGTACTGCTAATGAATTTGTTCTCTGTGATGTTAAATATCAGCATTTTATTTTTTGCTGTTGTAAACTGTTTGTGAGTTACTGAGACATTTTTCTTTTTCTTTTTTGCATAAGTTTTTACGAGTGCTGAGCTAATCCCCTTGACACTACTTCCCTCCTATTTTGTTCTCTGGTTTCAATATTAAAGTCTTTGTTTTCTGTGTGACATTTTTTTTTCTGTCTTCTCTGGAATGCTTTTTTGTGGCAATTAGCCGTTTATGCGTTGTGTACCAAGTTCTGTGTGTGTGTGTGTGTGTGTGTGTGTGTGTGTGTGTGTGTGTGTGTGTGTGTGTGTGTGTGTGTGTGTCAGTGTTGGGGAGGGGGCATCTTGGCAACATTAAGCCTGTTTAATGGCCTTGATAGGCAATATGACTTCAAAAGTGAATCCCACATCTGTAAGAAATTGGACGAGAGAAGAAACCCACAACAGTCATGAGAGTGACGACAAAAAGTGGCATCTGAGTAAGAGCAAAGCCTGAATAGTGAACAAGACAACGCACAACACTGTCTCTTTTCACCCCCTCTATCTCTCTCTTCTCTCAGTTTCTCTCAATCACGCTGTTATTATTCTCTCTCTCTCCCTCTCTCTGTCTGTCTGTCTCTCTCTCTCTCCCCCTCCCTTTCTCTCCCTCTGTGTGTGTGTGTGTTTGTCTCTCTCTCTCTCCATCTTTCTCTTAACACATGTACTCTATCTGCTATCCGCCTTGCTGTTCTGATTCCCCAACTGAGTTTCACTTTGACAGTCACAATGTCTGAGGGTTTTTGAACTGAAGTCTTGAGGCAGAAATGTTGTGCTTTACTTCATCCTCACCGCTCTGTTTGAAAGGTGCAGAGACAGAATAATTGGTGGTGTTGGTGGTAGTGGTGGTTGGGGGCTGGAGTGGTTATTGATCAGTCTGAGAGATGACTATATAAGCAGCTGCCGAAACAAATTGACTTTATATGAGACAGTTCCTTGCTCTCAGATTGAACATTCCAGGCGAAATTCTAGCCATGGTGAAATAATGCTCTGCCCAGCAGCTAAACAAAATCCAGTGTCATCAGAATACAAAAATCTGACATAAGCATGGTGCACATGATGCACATCCTGTGTGCGTGAGTCTAAACACAACTATAAATAGCTCACTGTTTCTGAGAGTAAAAAAGAAAACTGGATTATCTCCAATATGTACGTAAGGGTGGAGTCAGGACAATGTGTAATTTAATTAATCTAACATGATTATTAATTTTATTTTACAATTCCTTTTTGTATTGTTTCCACATGTAACAACTATATGTCACATTATGTACTTATGTACGCTAACTCTATGATACAGTAAGTACATAATGTTACATATTGTTACACACTTTGTTACACTGTACCTAATTGATTAAACGGGACAGTAGTGTAACCCATGATTAAATACAAGCCAAATGTAAATAAGTATAGTGGTGATAATGAGCGGTCTGAAGGATCTTAAATGACCCCTGACTTATTAACTTACATACGCCAATTGGACACAATTTACATTTCTGTAAATCTCTCTTTTTGTGTCCCCTTCTCTCTTCTGCTCCTGATTACTGACTATTCAATATTTGACCAGTGACTCAGCAGGAATGGAGAGAGAGAGAGAGAGAGAGAGAGAGATAGAGAGAGCGAGAGTAAGGGCAAAAGGGTGCGAGAAAAAGAGCCTAACGAGTGTGTGTGTGTGTGTGTGTGTGTGTGTGTGTGTGTGTGTGGTCACAATGACCATGTTTACAGAGCATTCACACAGCTCTTTTCAATGAGTCTAAATAGCCTTCACATAATGTGTGTCAGAGTGTGTGCGTGTGTGTGTGTGTGTGTGTGTGTGTGTGTTAGTGTGTACACACGCTACTGTGTGTGTGCATGTGCATATGCACACCCCCTCTCTTATTACCTTATCTCAACAACTAGCTTCTTTGCAGTCGCAATTCTTTGTCTCCTAATTGTTCCTGACCACCATTTATAAAAGCTGGCAGTGTGTTGTGTCATCATATTTGCTCAGGTTTGGCCAATTCTATGCTGCTCTGTATCACACACTGCCTCAGCAACAAAAGAGAGCTATTCATCGACTGGTGAGCAGTGTCCCTGCCTGTCAGTCTGTGTGATTGTATTTGATAAGTGGCGGTAAGTTGTGTTTGCTTTTTGGTGGTGTAATTGGCACAGCTGTGGAAGCCATTATCTGTACTTACATCACGTTTATCCTTATATGCTTTGCATATGCTACAAACCATGCTATCTTTTACGTAATGTGTATACACACACACACACACACGCACACACACACACACACACACACACACACACACACACACACACACACACACACACACACACACACACACACACACACACACACAGGCATATAAACACATGGCCTCACTGAGCAGTTTAATGTGTTTAAAAAAACAGCATGTTTTCATATTTAAATTGCATCTGCTGTGGTCAAATGGTTAGGGTTAATGGCTAAGGTCACAGGTTCGATTCCTACCAGTAGCAAAAATGTGAGTGGGGGAGTGAACGACCTGCGCTGTCCTGCACCCTCATGCATATCTGAGATAGCCTGGTAAACCAGCCCCTCGTACTAAACTGCATTTCGTACGGAGGGTCTGGCTGTGCTTCCAGTGACATTGTGGTCTCAGGTAGAATCTTGCCTGACTAATCAGCGAACAATTTCTTCCTGGAGGTATAGACCTACAGTTTAAAATGATTTAATCTGCCTATGCACTACAATTCAAATGTAGCACACAAAGTCGACGTCATCGCTCACGAACACTCCCTCTGTTAACTGATTGGTCAGGCAAGATGCTGCATAAGACAACCATGTCAATCGAAGCACAGCCAGACCCTCTGTACGAAATGCAGTGTAGTACGAGGGGCTGGTTTACCAGGCTATATCCGAGGTGCCCTTGAGTAAGGCTTCTAAATCCCACATTGCTCCAGTGGGTCCCTAATGCACTGTAAGTCATTGTAAGTAACTCACACAGGAACAAAAACTTGTCAGCTAAATGTAATGAAATGCATCAGTTACCATTTCCATGTAACAAATGTCTCTCAACGAACGTCAGTGTTCCATGTTGTCCAATAGCAAAAACATGACAAGAGTCGCTGTGTTCTGTGCACCAGAGTGAGAGAGACAAACACATTTGTGTCTAGGGGAGAGAAATGGAAAGCACCCCTACAGTGAATAAAGTGAAAAAACGCTGATTTGAAATTCTACTAACCCACAACAATGCGACCTCCCCCTCTGATGTCCTTGCAAAAAAAAAAAAAGGAAAAGGACCGAAAGAGAGAAAAAAAAGCACAACCGCATAACTCATCTCTTTGATCTTTTAGGATGAAGGGGGGAATGAGTGAGGGCTGACTGGGACTAGGACTGTAACTGGGGACAGTTCTGCGGAGGAGACACTGCCACAGTGTTTAAACATCAGCCCGGGCCCAAGTCTCGGGGGGCGGTGGGTGTTGGGATGGAGGGGGGCCGTGGGAGTTGGGGAGCGGGAAGGGGGTCTGGCCTCATATCCGCCCCAGAGTTTGGGGCTCTGTTGTGGGTATGAGTCCGCCCCCAGCTGGCTGTGCCTCAGAGGGCCCTCCTCCCGCTGTGGGGCTTGTAGAAGCTTTTGTTTTGTTGTTGCTGCGGTCGTTTAGAAGAAGAAGAAGAAGAAGATGAACTGACATTTTTTCTTTCTTTGAATTAACTGGTTTCTTTCTGTCTTGCTAACCAAAACCTTTTCCCTTCACCCAACAGACATATACACACTCTCTCTCTCTCTCTCTCTTTCTCTCTCTCACACACACACACACACACTCTCTCTCTCTCTCTCTTTCTCTCTCTCTCTCTCTCTCCCTCTCTGTCTCTCTCTCTCACACACACACACACACACACACACATCACCACTACCACAAGCCCCCCACCCCCGGTTTTCCTGTCCCCTCTCTCTCTTGTCTTAGTGCTTTAAGCCAACACACATTTTGACAATTAAAGCAAGCTTGTCCCTCTGCATGGGCAGATTTGCATCCCCATCCAGAGCTGTTCTGTGATATTTGATATATGACTACAGTGATGATCGCCCACTGGGTTGTTTTTTCCTTCCCAACAGAATCTTTTCATTATGCAATTGTGTGCTTTTGCATGTTACTTATTTATTCATTTGGGTATGTGTGTGTGGGGGGGGTACATTTGCTGTTTCTCATAGCTTGAGCTTGGTGTAGGAACATGCTGAAGTGGAAGGTGGCATGGTGCAATGATGCATTAGCCACATCGTTTCACTTTGTGCAAAACGTCTGAAACCTCTGCATTGACTTTCATTCGCTCCACTGTTGTGTCAAACAATCGCTACTGCTTGTTACAATACGCTTTTACCAAAACCCCTAGGAAGTAGACCAATAATGTCTTTCGCCTCGACAAAAATCCTCAAGTATTCTTCTTGTTCTGGCTTTAAAACTTCATTTGAGTTCAACGTCATCGTTTTCAGCCCTCCATCTGTTTGCAGGGCCCATCCACATTCAGAGACGGAGTGAACAGAAACGTATGTTCATGCTCCCTGACGCAGTTGCTGGAGGTAAATGAAATTGAGTGGAGGCACTAGTGGGCGCTAATCAGACCTTCGTAATCTAAAGACTAATGAATGAATTCAGTCCTACACTGTCCCACAAGGTGGGATTGCTTGTGCACTTTACCCAGGTGATTTATTTTTATAATAATAATAATAATATTTACTTGTATAGCACAATTCATACAAGATGCAGCCCAAAGTGCTTCACAGTTTGGCAAGAAAAAGTCAACATTTCTTGTAGTCCAGTGGTGCTGGAGCAGAAGAACACAATAACGCAATGTTACAACGACGCAATGCCCTGTTGATGCAGGCTCTTGCATGAACACAGCACAACATTCCTTGTAGTCCAGAGGCTCTGGAATGAAAAAGTTAATTGAGGCGCAGTCAGGTTGTTAGTGTCCCCAGGTAGCAACAAGGGTGAGGAAAAACTCCCTGTTTGTTTGATTTGTGTAAATTCTAGGAAGAAACCTCAGGTATCAGTGAGGAAAAACTCCTTCTTTTATTCTAGGAAGAAACCTCAGGCAGCACAACTGCCCCCAGGGGTGCCCATCTGCCGGGGCTGGTAAGGGGGAGCCAGTGTAGTTTGGCCAGTACAGGAATAATGTACTCCATTTTTCTTGTTTTTGTCAGTAATCAAGCAGCCGAATTTTGAATAAGCTGCAGTTTTTCAAATGATTTTTTGGGAGGCCTGTGAATAAGGCGTTGCAGTAACACAATCTTGTGATAAATGCCTCAACAAGTTTTTGGCATCTGGCTGGGTCAAGAAGTGGCAAACTTTTGCAGTATTTCTTAGATGGAAGTATGCTGTTTTAGTAACTTTATTGATGTGAGGTTTGAGGCTTAGGTCAGAATCAAGGATGACACCTATACTAAACCTACCTAAACTCTTCTCTGTAATGTTGGTGTAGGTTACCTAGACTGGAGTGGAGAGCTTCATGTTTATCTTTAGCGCCACCATGGCTGTGTGTTTGTTAGTTATTGGTTGTGTGTGAATGTTAGGCATTGGTTGTCTATGTCAGTATGTCATTGGCTGTTCGTGATTAACCCAATATATCATCTGTTGTTTTGCCTGTTCACGTGCTCAGTGTTCTTCTGGCCTGTGTCTGGGTGTTTTTTGCATTGCCTTGGTTTCCATTAAATGAACCTCGTTTCCCTACCTGTCTCGTTTGTGACTCGTTGACATTCACTCAAACTGGCGTAAAGCCAATAAGTAGTAGTTCAGTTTTGTTTTCATTTAATTTTAAAAAGTTATTGCTCAACCAATGCGTGACAGCTGACAAACAGGAGGTTAAAGAGTGTGCAGCAGCAGTTTTGTTTGGCTCAGCTGAGATATAGAGTTGTGTATCGTTGGCATAGCTATAAAAGCCTATATTATGATTTTTGATAATGTTGCCCAGTGGTAGCATATATAATGAAAAAAGGAGGGGGTCATGGCAGCTACCTTGAGCAACACCGAAGGGTACGTCGTGGTTTTTGGATACATGATCTCCTAACTAATACTACTAATATAGAATAGTCTTCCGGTGATGTATGACTCAAGCCATTTTAGGACATGGACTGAAAGGTCCACCCAAATTTTGAGATGATAGTAGAGTAGTAGTATGCTGTGGTCGACTGTGTCAAAAGTTTTAAGTCCCTTCAGTATCTTGAATACATAAATGCAATGTATTGTTGTTGTTATCCGTACTTAGTACAATCAGCTGGCTTGGTGAATGGCTGGAACGAATATGTGCTTTAGCCTATGACTCTTAGAAGCCAGATTGACTACCTCTGGTAGTGCTGGTACAGGGGGCAAGATTTAATTGTTTGGGGATGAATTGGCTCAGAGGAGTTAAAACACAATAAGCTTATGAATCGATGTGACTTGGGTCTAAGCAGGCATGAATAAATTGCATCCCCATAATGAGATGTAATTCAGGTCTGTGTACCACCGGGGGCAGCGCACAGGGACTCCTCAGGCCCCTGACCTATCTCTTTTCCGGCAGTGGAGAGAACAATGTCCCGTCTTCCATCACTTTATCATTCCGTTTATAATTTGACAAGCCTCGCTACAAAGACACTGTCACAAGTCCTAGCAAAAATGAAACATCTGACGTCTGGCCTGAGACCTATGTGTGTGTTTGTTTGTGTATGTGTGTGTATATGTGTTTGTGTGTGTGCTTTTGAGTGTGTGTGTGAGAGAGAGAGAGAGAGACAGAGAGACAGAGAGAGAATGAATGTGTGTGTGTTTATTCGTAACTAAACCGTCAGCTATTGATTTCCCATTTCAATCCCATAAAGGATGTCCACTAAATCAGTACTGGAAGAGCTTTAATGGGCCGGGACGTGTGAATCGGCTTTTTAATTTATTATATCCACTGTTGTGGCACTTGGCAACATTACTCCTACGGTATCGACGGCGGCGCCTTCGTCTCCTTCGACTGCAGAGAACTTCAGAGCAGCACGGCAAGCTGAGCAGGACACAGAAAATGAGGCACGACGACAGCAAACAGTAAACGATCCCTCCTGGTAGGGTGTCTCTCCTCTCCTCAGGTAGGTTGACCTCTCTTTCCCGTGCAGGGAGGTGATCTAAGCTCATTATTACTCATTTTATTATTTTTCGCCGTTATTCAGGACGAGCGACCAGATGCTCTAGCAGGAGGGAGCGCCCAGCACCCAGCCGGGCCCTGACGCATCCGATTGGCTGGGGAGGGGAGGGAGAGTGTTCTGGGGGTCAAAGGTCAGATTCTTCCAGAGGGGAAACACCATCTGCCTACCGGTGTCTGGGTCTGAGTCTACGCCCCAGTTCTGATTTCCTACGGACGTCTCTTTGCATTACAGAGACGAATGCCAGACAAGTACAGTCTCATAGCGGGCTGGTTCCAGACCGAGGTATGCCACCACTCACATTGGGTTTTTATTATGTGTTGTTGATTAGAATTAACATATTGAATTCTTATATGTAAATATGACATTCAAGAAAGAAAGACAAAAAAGGAAAGAAAGAAAGAAAGAAAGAAAGAAAGAAAGAAAGAAAGAAAGAAAGAAAGAAAGAAAGAAAGAAAGAAGAAATTCCACAGCCATACGGGACTTTCTTAACAACCTTTAAAGTATTTAAGTTACACTTAAATTTCCATAAGGTATGCATGGCCATGGTCTTAATATTTAGGTTTAGTTCATATTGACATCTCCTATGGTCCTTCTAAACACCCTATAGAATACACAAACGTGTACACAACCATTGGAAGCATAAGGTGAACATTAAAAACATTTCAGTAACTCCCACACTACATGGTTTTCCAACCCAAACCCATATCTATATCTACATCAACATCTACGTAACTTACACCTTTTATGCATGTCCCCACTTGTTTGTTGTTAAAGTGCTAAGCACTGCTGTTTTTTGGTTTTGGTTTAGATGAAAGTGTTTTCTAAATGTCCAGTAATGAACGGTTAGGGAGTTGGTCTTGGGATCAGAGGGTAACAGGTTTGATTCCCATACCAGTAGGAAATAAATGTAGGTGGGAGTGGGGGGTGAATAACCACCCACATCCTGCACCCTCACCCATGGCTGTCCCTGTACCTAATTCACTGTAAGTCACTTTGAATAAGAGCGTCAGCTAAATACAATGTCATGTAATGGTGGTGCACAAAGCAAAACACCATTTCCTCATCTTATTCTGTAGGTGTGGTCTTGTTCAAGGCATTGTTAGATAGCCATTGTGAGGAGCTCATGGGCTGATTTAGACAGAGTAGGCTTCTGTGCTACTGTATGCCACGGCAGCACTAGTGTGTCAGTGAGACTAAGAGGGTATCTTTCTGGGCACTCACGTTGCGCTTCACTGATAAATGGTGCCTTTTGGGCGTGATTAATTGCGTCTATTCTCCCGCTGTCCTCGCCCTTTCTAGAGAGGATGCTGCATTCATCTCCGTCTAAGCGCCTCGTGTCAGGAAGGCATGATTTTGCTGATGTCAGTTGAAGACAGCTTGTGCTCCATTTTTTCTCTCATGTTTTTCATGTGAGTCAGTGCTTTCTGCAAGGCTATTCGGGACACGTTAATAGACTGAAGTTTCTAAATCTGACAAACATTATAAACATATTGCCCAGAGTGTGACACCCCAAGGACTGACAGTGCTTCTGCAAATAGACTAAATCTGTCCTACGAGACCCTTCACACTTCCTCACATCCTCGTTTGAATGGCCTCCCCCTGGAAAACACCTTCAGAGTGCGAGACGCTTGATGCTCCGAATGAGAAAGGCTTTTGTCTTTGAGACGCTCTCTCTCTTTAATCTCTGCATCTAACCTTCTGAACTCCCTTTACACTTCTCACCAATCAACCATACATGGCTTTAATAAGATTCCATTCAAAATTCTAGTTCCTGTTTACTTTTTTTCTTACACCAAGTGTTTTATACCAGAATGTCTGCAATTTTAGTGAGTTGATTGCAAATTGATTGAACTGAATTGAATTGAACCGAATGCTGAGACTATAAGCGTTTAGAACCACCCGGCTTACAAAAGCACTATACAAATACATACAAATGCAGTCCATATAATAATACTAGCTTACTTTTTTACATTACTGGACATTTTAAGCTTTTGACAAACTTACAAGTGGTACATGCAGCATTCACAATATCAATAATGAGCCATCTGTCATGTTGTGGAAGGCGTTTGCTCTGACTCACCTTACCCCATGGGATGTGAGGTACATGTGTGTGTGTGTCTGTCCGTGTGTGTGTGTGTGTCTGTGTTTGGGTGTGTGTGTCATTTGATAAAGTGTCGTGACAGAAGAAGTGGGGCAGTGTGACAGATCTTCCCACTGTAGGAACATAGTACCCAAACATACACACACACACACACACACACATACACACACACGTCTGGTCTGGGTATCAAGGGCAGGAAGCTGGTGTGTGTGTGTGTCTGTATCTCTGCGTGTGTCCTCATATAATCGGCTTAGTTGAGCCTTACCTATCCCACCTTCAATAAGAGCCAAGAAGAAAATTGTGAGATCCATTCTGTTCAAAGCAGCAAGATTTGGAAATGTTCAATTCATGTCACTGGCTATATAGAAATGCGAAAGCCTGTCCTGTGGAGATCTTATTTTCCTCGAGACTCCAGTAACATTTAGTGGCAGGAGAACGCTGCCAATGTTATGCTTTGATTGTTAGTGCAATGTTTTCCTCCCCTCTACAGACAATCATGACTGCATTTTTTGTTTTAAAGGGAACTATCAATCAAATCTTTGGTGAGACCAAACCACAAACTGTGGTTAACATATTTGTTGTTGCTTAACACAGCTTTCAAAATGTTTAATCAATAAATTATAGTAGTGTTTTGCCTGCTGTGGGTGTGCAGCATCCATGGAACTCAATAAAGCTGCTGACCTGAGGATCTGATAATATGATTTCTGAGTTTGACTTTTCAATAAACCATGTGAATGAGGTAGCAGATGACGCAAAGTAGGATCTGGCCTGCCTTTGACCCTGACCAAACTCAGTTTATTTAATGGGGTGTAACATTTCATACACAGAGGCCAGTCTATATGTCAATAAAGAAAAGCAAACTAACCTCCAAAGAAAATGAAGTCATAAACATAAAATTAATTAGAAAATTAATGAAGATTCACAGTATCCTACATGAAATAAAAAAGACCAATGTAGAAACACGGAAGTAGTGATCATCTGGTGGCTCCAAACTAGCCTGGTAAACCCGCCCCTCGTACTTCATTTCATTTTGTACAGAGGGTCTGGACCGAAATCTCTTGAGGGTCATTTAGCAAGTCCCAGCAAGACCGATCCAATCAACGAACAGGCGGTGTGTTCGTTAGCTGTGACGTTGACCTTGTGTACTACATTTGAATCGTAGTGCGTAGGTAGGCTAATTGCATACGTGACGACCAGGCATTAGCGATTGGGTAAAGGCAGAGGCACTTTTTTTAAAACTTCAGCAGAGTCCACACCTCCAACAAATCGTTTCTGACGGTCTCTGTTCCAGACCCTCTGTACAAAATGAAATGAAGTACGAGGGGCTGGTTTACCATAGCTCCAAACCCCATTATCTGCTCGAAGGTGAGATCACAGCTTCAGGGAGTAAAAATCCTGCCATGAATTCCTTCTGCGCACTCGACACAGCTGATTTCACTAATTAGATGATCTGCTCATTAGAATCAGCTGGTTTGGAAAGTTGTTGGATCAAAGATGTTGCAGGGCTTTTACTTTCTGAAACTAGGATCTTCTTCTTTGCGTCTACTGTTCAGTTTGCGCTTCTGTGATGAAAGGGGTTAATTTTGTGAACCCTCCATTAATATATAAAAATCCCATTTTTGTCATTGTGATCACACAGCACAGCACACAGTGAAATTCACCTCTGCATTTAACCCATTACACACACGTGAGCAGGGGGCAGCCATGACAATGGCACCCAGAGAGCAGTGCATGGGAACAGTACCATGCTCAGAGTATGCATCTCGTGCTCTGTTATCATTTTAACTCGCAACAGCTATATTCCCCAACACTGTGTAAACTTATCAAAACAAGAGCCTTCAGCAGAAACAGACATGCTTGCCTGCCAATGATTTGGCATACAAAGAGCACTATACGGATTGGATTTGAATTGAAGCAGGGTCTTCAACCAATAGCTTTACTAATCAACCAATCATAAAACTGACCCTTATTGGACACACCTGTGTGACTTTATTTGTGTGACCTTTAATGATTCAAGGTAAAGCACCTGACATGGTTGCTGTGCCTAATTAGCTGGCTAACCAGTAGACCACTAACTAGGAAAGTTCCATATACACGAGCCACATATTCAGTTAGCTGGTATGCCACCAAGGTTGGCCACTGACTTAGCTGTTTTCATGCAGTTCTGGCTTGCGGTGTTTAACAACCATGTTATACAGGACTTTTTTGTGGAGGTAAGTTATATTTCTATGTTTGTGTCAAAGTTGTAGTATCACTTTGCATTGTGACTTAATTATAGGGTTACTTAAAAATGGAATTCCCCTATTGGATGTGGGAAGTTCTGTGCTAAAAATATCTTTTTTTTTTTTTTGCAGAGTTGGCCTATATTTTGTATTGGTACTTCCTTTGACCTACTCGACAATATACTATGGTAATCTCACTGAATATTGCAAATTGAATGAACAACTTGTGGTTTGTGGGCAGTTTGTCTATCTAATCCTGTCTGGTCTTTGGCTGGAAGTTCTGATATAAAACTAGTGTCTTCATACCAATGACTATAGGAGGAGAAATTTGTTAATCTTTTGTAGTCCTTAGACTCTTACAGTGCCCACTAATAAAAGCTTTTAGTCATACAGTTAATGCATGCCATGGTGGCCATGTCGAATTTGAAGTGGTTGACTGTATACATGTGCATTTAAATATGAAGATTTTTTTTTTAAATTATAGGCCATGGTGTGAAAACCAATGAACCAGCAACCAGTCAGTGGAGAAACTATAAAATGCCTCCCCAATCACAGCCTGTCTCTTCCACATCAATCAAAAGCCCTGCTTTCAAGGACCTGTACAGCCAACAAGCTCCTCCAAATGTGGTTCCTCCTTCTCAGTCAGAAAAGCTGCACGGCGGTTCTTCCGTGACCTTTAGAACCAGTGGTAAGTCACAGCAGGGCCAGTACATGAAAACGGCCAACGTAAGACTAAAGGCTAGTGTCAAAACTCCTTCTCAAGCAGAACAGAAAAACAGACCTGCAAGTGGGAGCATGTATGGTGAAAATGTCCCCCACCGCAGTGCTCCTTTCTCTTGGACTGACAAAAGCTATGGCTCTTCTCCGAGGGCTGCTGCAGGTCACTCTACAAGCAGCTTGGGCAACTGGCCCTTGAATGACCCAAAGAAGACCTTCACCAACCAGGGTCAGTACAGATCTGCAGTGGCTAACCCTGTCTTTGCCAAACCTAAGGAAACTAAACAGGTTCGTGTTTGGCCTCGCTCCTCCTCCGCTTGGTCTACCAAGTTTCCATCCACCAGTTCTGGGTCCTCTCGACCCCAGTGGGCCAAGCCTGAATCACCCACCCAACAAACCCAAGGGAGCTCAGGAACCTGGCAAAGCCAAGCATCTGCCCAGAGACTTAGCTCTCAAGGCCGACCGCCGCTTACGAGTAGATATGGTGGCTACCATGCCAACTATAACACTGGGAATAGAGGCCAGAATCCTGTTTCATCCAGCGGAGGTTTGCTCCAGCAGGGATGTGACGACAACGACGATGACATCAAACTTGTGCCCATTCCTGCTAAACATGGCCGGGGCGTCATTATGAGGTTGTCCCAGTAGGGAGGGCCAGAGACGGTCCAAGGGGCAAGGCTAAGTCCATTTTGTTTAAGCAAAGCCTCTCCCACGTCAGGTGGCTAATCCACCTCAGTCAGCTCGTTTTCCTTATGGTAGTGAGGTCTCTTCGTAGCATCAACCAAACCAAGCTGGTGTGATTCTGTTTAAGTATAACTGTCTTAGTTCTGTTGTGTTCCAGGATGCTATCGAGGATCACACTTGAGTCTCTGCTTGCTGGAAAAAAATGTTGTCCTGAATGTGACTAGTCTGGTATTTGGTCTTTGTTACAGACAGCCTCTGACTAATAAAATGAACATAATTTAAAATCACCTGTCTGCATTCAGTCTCTTTCCTTTAATGTTAAAATGTTATGACTGCCTGTAGCATAGCACAGTAATTTAAAGTTTAGTCTGAATTTCTACCTTGCATTTGGTTTGCAATGAATTTACACACTTTCTTAAAACGTTGCACACATTTTCTTACATTAGACACTTTGTTTAGCAATAAAAACTTGTTTATTGGGAAACCCTTTCATTTAGCATGTGTAACAACACCTGACAACTGGCAAAAAACATGCACACATACACTTTAGCAAAGGAAACTGAACACACATTTGTCATAGCTGAGGGGGGTGGGGTGGGAACTGAACCCCTTTGTTTGAATACTGTTGGCATGGACATAAGGAAATCAATGTGTAAAGGAAAATTTGTACAAAAAAAGTAAATATGCATCGACAGAAGACCTGGCAATAGACATTTCAGATAATGAGACTATTGGATGTACTGTACTTGTTTCATTGATTCTGCATTTGGCAAAATGCATTGTTATCTTCTGATAAATATTTACAGGGCCATTTTTTATGTTTATATGTTTATTGTGCTGTCTACAATACTGCACAGGTACAGAAATCCATTTCTTGATGTACTGCAGCAAAGTACAGGAATGATGCCACTAAACTGGACAGGTTCTACTAACTGTAACATAAATAGCACACTGACTCTAGTCGTCTGGGATAATATTTTTCTACTAGGCTGCTCTAGTCTTGGACTAGTATGGCATGTGAAGACACTGGGGTTGGAGGTCAATAAGAGGTTGGATATGGTGCATGTGGTGATGTTTTCTCTGTTGCTGAGCTCAGAAAGATACTTCTTTGGATGTTGATACTGTGAGATTATGTGGTCAAATCACAAGGTGGAATTCACAATCATTTCACCCCATCTAGTTGCAATACCAAACTGGGGTTTTTGATTACAGTATGTACCATTGCCTTATATTTTTCCTGTCATTCCAGTCCCTAAAAGTTTACAGTGCAGCAAAATGTTGTATTGATTACTATATTTTCTTTTACTTATTTTAAAAACCTGTAAAGAAAAAGTATAATGCTGATTTCTGGGTAATTTCTATTTTTTACAGACATCTATATGTGGAAATGTGTAACATTTTGTCATTTTTCATTTTGTAAAAAGCATGCCTGTTGTTGCTGCTACATGAGAGTAATTCAGATCATGTGTCTACTTTGGTATAAAAATGTAATTTTGAAAAAGACCTTTTAAGCTTTGATTGTGGAGTTTCATTTTGACACAAAAGTAAGATGCTTCCCTTGAAGTGTTTTGTGTTATGTGACTTGTGTGTAAAGTTTGAAAACAATGAGTCAAATTCTGAAATTTGTGCGTAAGCAATCATGAAAAACTGTCATCACGTGCCTGAAGGGCTGTGTGTTATTTGGGTAGCATGGGATACCAGCGCCACCTACTGTCTTCAATGAGAGTTGTTTTGTTTTTTTTTACATTTCAGGTCTTCCTTAACCCATCTACAGTAGATTTGTATGGTAATATAAAAGGGTTTTGGCGGGTGACGAGCATTATGCAAACAAAAGCCAAATGCTGACAGAAGGGAGCATTCCCAGAATGGCAAGAGCACACACATTATGTCTCTGCTAATGAAGGGCAGTCAGATACTCCTGGGTACACTCTCAGCTACTTGCAATAGAGGGACAGGGAAGTGCAGCACAAGGTGATTGGGTTGTGGGCTGTTAGGGTGTCAGGGCTGTGTAACGCAATATAGCATATTTCATGCATTAGAGGCCCAGTATGTTTTAAACAAAAAAGCAAGTTTACATTCAAAGGACAAATGGAAGATAGTACTTCAAAGAAAAAATATTGAAATGTGAAACTACAACATGCATAAAACACAAAAAAACTGCATTTGCTCTACAGTTCGTGCACCTGTGATTTATTCTGTTATTGTGACTTTAACACTGAAAAGAACTTGAGCCTATTTAATTCCTAAACATGGTGTGAAAGCGTTGACCAATCTGGAACCTTCAGTAGAGACGAGCATGCTTGCCTGCCTATGATTTTCATTAACAGCATGAAGGGATTTGACTTGATTTTATGGCAAGGTCTTCTAATAGCTTTACCAAAGATAGTAGACATCCCAAGATTCGTCATGACGAGGCACTTCCTGGAACCATGTTTGCACGAGTTGAGGGCACGAATTCCCCTTTATGCAGTCTGCACAATCAAATTCCCTTTTATGCAGGTGCAAATCAAATTGCAGCTTCACTTACTGCACCTTACATATTGCACATATCATTTCTCACCTACACCAGTTACCAAGAAGAGCTACATCAAACTTTCTTGTTGGAGACGTATATGTTTACCTGTCTGTCTCATGTCTATTTATTGTTGATGTCTGTATACACGTCATGCCTATGAGTGTAGCTGTGTGTGTGTGTGTGTGTGTGTGTGTGTGTGTGTGCGCACGTGCGTGCTTCTAGTTTAAATTGCACATTTGGTGTCTGTTGAAATACAATTTCAGTCCTCTGTGTAATGCTTGTTACATAGTGAATTGACAATAAAGTACACTTTGACTTTGACTTTGGTAAAGCACGATTAGTGCTGCCCCAGCTAACTAAACTAAACAGGTGCTTGTTGGGCCTGATTCCTCTCCATGTACCAATTCTCCATCCGACAGTTTTGGGTCCTGAGTCCTGACGGCACAAGTGGGCCATCCCCACAGCTCAGTGACCGGGCAGAGGCAAGCATCATCCAAGAGTCTGCATTCTCGAGGTTTATTCAGGTCTGTCTCTTAGAGCCAAACACAGCTTGAGGATGCTTATGATGGCTACCGTGGCAACTTCAGGACTAAGAATAGTGTCCAAAAATTATGCTTACTCCAGCAGAGGTTTGCCTGAGCAGGAAGGTGATGACTCCACCCTTGTGACCATTCCTGTTTACCTTGGCTGGGACATCATCATGAGTTCATCGCAGGACGAGGGCCAGAGACAAGGAACTGGGCAGGATAAGCCCAATTTCAAGCCAAGGCCCCTGCGTCAGGCGGCTAATCCATCCTATGGGTCAGCTGGTGGTCATCAGTAGCATCAGGTAAGACTCACTTTCCAACCATACCACTGAGTTACTGGAAATCAAGTTGTCTACACGCAATGGTCCTTAATTAATTATTTTTACAAGACAAGATCCTTCTGTGAACATGCTGGGAAATGCCCTGAACATGACCAATCATTTGCTTGAAGTCTTCGTCACTTGTGTAAATACAATGTCACTGATAAAGAGGTTATGATTTAAATATCTTCGGTTTGCTGTCATTAAAAATAAACAAATAGCCTAAATAAAATGACAGTCTATAGCAGTCGTTTTTATTTGAGCGTGGTGACTTGCCCGATGCTGTGCGTTTGGTAACTTGGTCAGCACGTGACTGCAGTGCCACCTACTGTCTCCAATAAAAGTGGGAATTTTACATTTCAGATCTTATACACCAAAAAAACTCAAAGCTGTTACTTTTTGTAAGCTTCTTTGTGCCAATAAACCCTGCCATTTTTGTATGATTAGTACATTTCTCTCTCAACCTAATACTTTATCCGCCAGTCTCGCCAACTTTCTAGTCCTAAGTTGCCTGACGTCATCATTGTTTTGTGCAACAGTGCAAGGTAGAATCCGAGGTTTACCTGTTGCCGCAGGTAGTCTTCCGCCTCCAAGTTTTGATTTCAAATTATTCGAGTTCCACTTTGTAACTGAATTTAAAGAGGGTTGGTAAACCCTCCGAATAATCAAATGGCGCGAAGTTGACTTTGGATAAGGACTTTAACTCCTGACCGAACAACTGCCGGGAAAAAAAAACCTCGCTATTGACTTCCGGAAGTATTTTGTGATAACGAGTGGACTACCTTTTTTATGCCATATGCCGTGAGTTCATCATATGTTCATGTTAGAAAAAT
This sequence comes from Coilia nasus, assembly GCA_027475355.1. Classification (NCBI taxonomy): domain Eukaryota; kingdom Metazoa; phylum Chordata; class Actinopteri; order Clupeiformes; family Engraulidae; genus Coilia; species Coilia nasus. Next base: position 7,678,487 of record CM050201.1, on the reverse strand, counting down.
CAGATGTAAGATTTGCTGGACAAAACTCACTTATAAACAGGCCTTTATGTTCCTTATAGGTCGCACGGTTTCGAATTTTCGATTCATTGATGGAACACCTACATTTATATATATCCGTAATTTAGTGCATGTACCTCATAACATTTTGAATTGTGTATTAAAGTGAGTCAGTGGTGTAAATAAATAAGCATTTGTTACCCTGCCGTATGGCAGGTGGTCGTCAACAGGTGAGGATCGGTAGGCCCGGAGAATCGTCACCATTGCTACCTTGTCACGCATAAGCAATGCCTTTTAAGTCTACCTAGGCTATATTTCCTTCGGCATAGACATTTTCTGGTCGGACGTTTATGTAGCGATTAGTAAAACGCTTCAGGACAATGTTTTGATGAAGGGTAAGGTGTACTGGTTGTTGTGTAAACATTTACGCACATTATGTTTCGACGTCTGTGTTTTCAGACAGCTTCTGTAAAGCAAGACAAAACGCAGGCAGCATTAAACGTTTACACCTATCTGCTATGTATTTCTTTGTTAAAAGATAGGCTGAGGCTGCCCAAAGTCTCATGCAGTCACATTATCAAAAGCTAAATATGATTTACTGTAAAGAGAATTTACAATTAAGATTGTAGATTAACCCCATAATTTGGAACTGTATTGCATGATCCATGTTGGTGGCAGGTTGTCAGTTGGAGAGTTCTTGCATTGTTTAAGCTGTCATGTGAATTCAGGTTTAACTGTTTAAAACAAGTTTAAATGTGACTTACATTTATTGTTAAGAAGTAGCCTGTATTTTCAACTGATTCATTTCAGGTAACTTTTTGTTAAGACACACATTTAAATCCCACTTCGAAACAACACTGCCTGCAGCTTCACCAGCTAATAGGTAAATAGATAGGTAGATATTTCATTGAACACAGAGTATGTTTAGGAAATAGTGACTTCCTAAAGGGGTTTCCTCTCGCCCTATGTGTTGTGTTGTGTAAATAAATAGAGTAAGTAAGTGTACTTGCCTTGGTCTCACTGTTTTTTACACGTGAGCTCGTATGCACACACGCCAAGAAAAAAGGGCGAGAGGGAGAGACCACATCTCAATTTAAAAAGTCCCATTTCACGGGTGTGAGTCCGCTGCCACACACCCTACCCTTGACAGACCTGTGCAAAAATTAAAGAATGCTGAAAGAAATGATAAAATCTCAAAAACCACCAGGGGGGAACTACAGGACATAAATCTGCTCACACGTTGTGTTCTCTTGCCCCAGGCCCTGGACCTCATGAGCCATGTCTGGTCACCACACTGGAGGTCCAAACCCCGAGAAATGGAGCCTGTCGGGGCCTGGAGGAAATGGCGTCCTCCTCAGCCGCACCGTCTCCCAGGGCAGTGCTGGCAGCCAGGGTAGGCCCTACCAGGAGCGCTGCGTGGACCCCGTGGAGCCCCTGACCACCCCGAAGGGCATCGTCCACAAAGCCAACCCCAGAGATGCTAACGGCAAGGAGGCGGAGATCCAGGACTTCCTGCCGGTGCCTTCTGAGTCGTATTCTGGGACGTGCATCTGCACCCCTTGTGTGTCTGTGGCTGCGTGCCGGACGTTTGTGTGCAACGTGCTGACGTGCGGCCTCTACCGGTTGTGCAGACGCCTTCCTTGTCTGCAGCCTGCTCAAAGCCCGTCGCAGGAGGCCAAAGAGCCCCACTCGGCCTCAGGCTCCTCGGAGAGGGAAGACTCGGAGTCAGGATACACAGACATCTACCTGCGCGGTGTGAAAGTGGACTCTATTTACCTTGATGATGAGCCAGTTACCTATAGGCCCCCTCTACAAGAGCAGCCACGACCTTTTGACCTCCATAAGTGCGGCAGCGTGTACCTGGAGGAGTTTGGAGCGATAGACGAGTGGAGTGATGCTGGCAGTGGGGATGTGGACGCGCTGATCTCACGCAAACTGCTGGAGCTCTACTCGCAGGTAAGCCTGATGGGATAAAATTAACTATTTATGTCACGGTTGTCCTGGCCAAAATACTGTTGAGATGAACAATATTATCATGATGATAATCAAAATATGCTTACAAGTTAAAAACTGGCACCAAAATGTACAGCAATCACTTTACAAAACATTTTGCTAGGAAAAAAACATTTTTTGCAAGTTACCATTCTTTTGAAGTTAAAATATATATTTTTTAATAATAAATTATTTTCAAATTTGTTTTGAAGCATCGTGTTCTCACTCATATGAGGGTAATGGCAATTATCCCAATCAAGGATTATCCCCAATAATAGAAATTCAGTTAATATGTCATGTTTTTATGTAAATGGACTTCATTAATATAGCTCTTTCATATACTAAGCAAAATACCCAGAGGGCTTCATCGCAATGGACAGTAAAAATTGTAAATATTGTCCCACCCCCCTACTCACAGGTCCAGATTGACGAGCTGGCCAAGTGCACGTCCGACTCGGTGTTCCTAAAGCGCACGAGCGAGATCAGCCGCCTCATCTCGGACATCGTGCAGGAGCACAAGCTGGAGGAGCAGGACGCCGAGAGCCGATTGGTGCACGGCATCATCCGCCTGAGCACGCGCAAGAGCAAGAAGAGGCCCCCCGTGCGTCGCCTGGAGACGCCCGCCGACAGCGGCACCGAGACCATGAAGGGAAGCTACTCCCTCACCGACAGCAACTACAGTAAGTGCCATACTATGCCTAGAGCTTTCCTCACAGACAGCAGCATTGTTTTTTTTACAGTAAGTAGCACATTATCCCTAATGCTTCCCTCACCGACAGCAACTACAGTAAGTGGCGTACTATGCCTGGTGTTAGGTTCCTTACCGATAGCAACTACAGTAAGTGGAGTACTATGCCTGGTGTTAGGTTCCTTACCGATAGCAACTACAGTAAGTGGTGTACTATGCCTAGAGCTTCCCTCACCGATAGCAACTACAGTAAGTGGAGTACTATGCCTAGAGCTTCCCTCACCGATAGCATCTACAGTAAGTGGTGTACTATGCCTGGTGTTAGGTTCCTTACCGATAGCAACTACAGTAAGTGGAGTACTATGCCTGGTGTTAGGTTCCTTACCGATAGCAACTACAGTAAGTGGAGTACTATGCCTAGAGCTTCCCTCACCGACAGCAAGTACAGTAGGTGCCATACTATGTCAGGTGTTAGGTTCCTCACTGATACCAACTAAGTAAGTAAGTAAGTAAGTGCCATACTATTCCTAGAGCTTCCCTCACTGACAGCAAGTACAGTAAGTGGCGTACTATGCCTGGTGCTTGGTTCCTCAGTTAATGTCAGTTTTGTTGTTGTTTCTTTTGGGAAGTTGCTAAAGTAAGTGTGGCCATGGCCAAAGTGCTTAACTCTCTGGGCCCGATACTCTGGGCTTAACTCTGTGGTCCCTTTTCCTTTCTGCATTTCTTTGGCATCTGAGTTGCTAGGCCTCCTGCTGCTATTATGGCAGTCAGTCCCACCTCCCTCCACTTTGATGCTGCTGAGTAATGTTTTGCCCAATGCTTAGTTTCTCACTGATGTCAATGCTGTTTTTATATGGAAAGTTGCTTGGCACAGCAGTGTCTGCCAAGTTCTTTGAAATCAAAATTGAAACTTATCAAGCTTTTAGGCACAAGTCTCTCCTCTACTTCCCTAGTACCCCTCGGTATCATAAGCTATTAAATGTTAGAGACACAGTTATTCAACTACTAACACTTTAACCACTAGTGTAGCGCACAAAAGGCTGGTCACCTTTCCGCTGACAGCCCTGTACTTGTTTGTGGTTTAAAAACTTTTAGTATTTTTATCAACCTTAAAACAGTGTTTTCAAAATCATTTCAGTGATTCATCAACTTGTAATAGGGTGAAAGGCACTTTTGAATTCGCTTTGCCGCCCTCCATGGGCTATAACCGTACTAAGTAAGTTTGGAGGAGCGGACCATCTCTCTGTAGTTTGAATGAGAGACAATTCTGCTTCCAACATGTAGGGCGACCAAAGACGAAAACTACTTAGCATTGCTTTGACTCTAATCCCAATCACCACGTCTGTGGATTAATGTCAGATGCCAAATGACATGACAGTAAATTGTTCTTAAGCATGTGATTGTAGGCAGGTTGAGTCCTGGCATATTGATTTAGGTTTTAGATAATCCAGGTTTGAGACCAGACAGCTGCTTTTTGCCTTTTTTGGGAGGTATGAAAAAGCCCAAGAACGAGCACAGCAAGGTCATAACAAGGGGATGAGTGACACGATGCTGAGGTGAATATGTACTGTGTCATTTATGCAGCAGTTATTAAATCCTCATCACCTCTTGATAAGGTGCTCGTAGCGGATATCTTACAAATTCCTTTAGTCTGGTGTCTGTTTATAGTTCAGTTGGTGGCATAGGATACATAAGAATTATAACGATTAACTGTTTTGTGAGCAGTATTGATGAAGACTTGTAAACAATGTGGTGTAGCAGTTGTTGGAGGAAGAATGGAAACGTCTATGTCTATGCTCAAATAATGTAAAATGGACCATCATAGATTGTTTTTTTTAGCAGTAACTGCTGTGGCTGTAGTCTCTCAGATGACTAATATATTGACCTCCATGTTCACAGATGACCTTGATGTCCAGATCTCCAAGGAGACCCCCTCAGATGTCTTAGCCAGACAAATGCGGCACAACAGTGATCGAGGTAATCTGAATATCTTTTTTTTCATCTGACATGTTTGTCATGAGGGCAGCAGTACAGACCACTCCATGTGAAAGAGCCCATTGTTTCCTTCTACTCTGATTAGAAAGATTAGGAATAGGTATGAGAGATTGTAAAGGTGCTCCATTGCATTTTAAGAAATATTTAACAGCCACAGAGGTGGAGATCCCTGCCATAAATTCTTTCTTACTGTGCACTTAACACAGGTGATTTCAGTATTCAGCTGTTCTACCTGTCTGATAATATGTGTGGTCATTAGGACCAGCTGGTTCAGTAAAATGCTTGGATCAAATATGAGAAGTCCACTGGAAACATTTTTCAAGTTACACCCCCTTTCAGTAGTTGCATTAAAACACCAGCCTTTTCAAAACTGATCCTGTGAATAAATTAGCATAATCTTGAGCTAGAAGCATTTTAAAATAGAGACCACAATTCCTGTCTTCCATGGGTCAAAGTCATGTGACACAAACCAACTAATTAGAGCTGCTAATGGTTTGTTTACAACATGAAATTGACATGACAAATATGGAATGGGCCCATTAAATAAACAGTCTTTGTGCTAAGGACTATTAAAGCACAGAGGCTGATGGTTAATGCTACAAGAGAATCTCCTAGCCAGTACTTCATGGAAAGAATTAAGATTTCAAAGCCAAAGTTCAAGAACTTGCAGGTGTTGGAAATATTCTGTAGCCCAGCCAGTCATGCATTCTTTGACAGTCTTCCATATTACTGAGCACTGCATGAAGAGACATTTGACAACAGTGATGCGGAATAGACATTTGACTGTTAAAATATATTTTTTATTATAATGTATGTATAATTTATTATCAGGATCCATAAATTAAGTTTGATTCTTAAATTATAGACTACTTGCTCACCTCACAAGTGTTTGTACCATTATATGCTGAAATTAGTGTTTTGTGTACATTTATACGTCATCTAGGGTGGCAACATTTCAAGTCTCCGTGCCATCTGTTGCATGAAATATTGTTTCTAATATTTAAAGAAGTGCTGAAATGGTTTCATATTTTGCAAAACATTTGTAAAATGTTCATAGATTTGACATACAAATGCTATTACTCAATAACAAGCAAAGTATGGGTCTTCAAACTCTCAAATTACATTTACATTACATCATGCTCACGGCAGGTTTCTGTTTCTTTGTTTGGATAGTTTTCAGAAACCGTTGGCTTTCCGTCTCCAATTTCATTTGAGGGCTGTTTGGGCTTCTAACTGTCAGAAAGGTTTTGGCTGGATGTGGGGTCACTGATGTCATTCTTCACTTGAACAGAACAGAGTAGATGACACACAGTCACTCATTGTCAGAACACAAAGCCTGCCTGTCCATTGGCTACATGATCTGATGCGGATGAATATTGATGTGCTTCTTACCACTCCATAAGATATGATTCTACTGCTGCCATACTATTTTCTAAGAGTGAAGAAGGCACATGAGTATCTAGTGCTTTATAGGTATTTGCTAAGCACATGCCTGTTGTAGGAAAGATGGCTTCCTTTCATCTCAAGGCAAAATGTGGTTTTGGATGTACCTTGTTTTTTGAACAGTGACTTCGCTGAGGACATTGTGGTCATATAGTAACCATTTGCCAAATGTGTGTGTGTGTGTGTGTGTGTGTGTGTGTGTGTGTGTGTGTGTGTGCGCGCGCTTGACAGCCAACTCTTCCAGTTCGCCAACTACATTCTCGCCAGCCTACCGGGAGACAGACACGGAATCCTCCGGCCTACCGCTTCTTCACAGGTATCCCCGCACATGAACCCTGGGAAGAAGACGGTTTGTTTGTCATATTTGGAGAAACCGGAAACGGTACAATGGTGCCGCCCCCAAAGGAAGGAGTGGTGAAGGATAAACTTAAGGTCAGTAATAACTTGAGCCATAGACCTTTAGGGAAGAACATGACATTTTATGAGCTGTACTGTTTGTCTTTTAAGGATTTCGCTAATTTATATTTGTGCAGGCTCTTATTTCTTGTTGTCATCATTGTCTTTCTTTTCTGACATGTTTTTGTGCCGTCCCTTGTCCGCTGAGTAAAGGAATATATAGCAATGCCTCTTCTCTATGTACAGGAAGAGATGATGGGAGTGAAAGAGTAAAATACTGTGTGATTGTGAGAGCAGAAATGAGAGAGTGAGAACAGAAATAAGAGAGAGTGTGTGTGTGTGAGAGAAAGAGAGAGAGAGAGCGAAAGAGAAACCTGAAACCCTCCAAACTAGTCATGCTTTTTTGTTGCCCTAGTTGATCTGTATTGTACATGTCATGCCATTATTCGTCATTAGCTGATACTTAGAGTGTGCAGGCTCACCCTCGTAGCATCAAAGTGTATATTGAGTCATTTTAGAGAGAATTTTATCCAAAAACTTGTTTATTGGAAAGGCATGTATGTAGGCATTATGTGTATGAATGTGACTTGTGTTTCTGTCTCCAAACTTGGCCCTCTATGGCTTCATTCTGTGTAGATGTGTAAAATTCAGGGATTTATTAGTGTAAATTTACTGTGAACTTTGAGGAAATACTGTATGTCTTCCTCTTAACCTTGGCTAGCAAAGCTTTTGTTCTTATGACAAATAGTGAAATAGAGGGTTGAAGGATATTGTTTTTATTTTGTAGTAGAATAAATGTAAAAAATAAATCATTGTTACTGTTGAAGAGGAATTTAAATGATTTTACCAAAATCATGGCAATCTTGTCTGTAGTAAGTATGCTGTAAAATGTATAATTTTGTCTGTAATGTTGAACTTTATCTGTAGTGGAGGTCTGAAACCTAGAGAAAATCCTTTGTCAATATGTGTTTGGAGATGTATCCTGAAAATAAAAAGTGAAGGAAAATGTGCGGATGAACATTTTATTGTTCAGAACATTTTGTTTGCGTAATACAGCTAGAATACAGCATAAAGATTTCCATTCTGTAGAGGCATGCTTTTTACTGCTTTGTAAATGCACTGTGCAACTCTTACCCCTTTATTAAACCTGTTCCCCTAGTCAAAAGTAAACGATTCAGTCTGGCTATAAGACTTTTATTAGTTCATGCCATATTATGAAGGTTTGGTCCAAAGCTACTGAGATCCACAAGCAACCCAAAAACTCAACAATTAGCATAATGTTTTAATGTTTCCATTTGTCATCCTGTCAAGGCAACTTTGGCAAATGACTGTACAAAATCATCCGTGAGATGCTGTTCTTGCTGAGGTTTAAAAAAAAACAAATTGTTGAGATTTTGACCTGTGACATCATGTCTTTCTCTCTTTACCTTAAGTGTGTTCTTGACAAGAGAGAAACAAGACATACATCAGTGTGTTATCTGATTTTATCATCTTAAGCACACATGCTTTAGTGAAGGCTGCACGAACACGTCAAAAGAGGAATTTTAAGCAAACAATCATTATGGTGTGTGCTTTCTCCCTATTCTGAAACCTGCTGAACTGCTAAATGTCATAACCTCTGCATTAAAGCTTGGTAACAGGGAAAAAAAACATAGCTCTAAATTATACCTTATGTCAGGCTGTAACTAAAGCATGTCAACTGTAGAGGAAATGCCCTATAAATGCCCTAATGCCCAGGGAGAGTTGTAATGGTTATGTTAATGTCCTTTAGACATGGATGGCATAACTTCAACAAGGAAGTGGCTCCAATGCCAGAGGGTACAGTGTCACTTATTGTGTTGCATCATGTTTCTGATGTTCTAATACTGTACTGACAGGATTTTTTCCTCATTTACTAAAATGATATGATATCAGATTTTTTCACAAGGTGGTTGAGGATTTACGACCAAACATTGCTGCTGTATTATCAGACTTGCCGTGCCAGTGTCACTGAGATTGACATGTCTGTTGCATTTTTTTAAAGCTAATTTTGACATTATACAAACACTAATCCCAAGTGGGAAGCCATCATTGCACACTGTTTAGCAGTTAAATGTTTCTTCTGGTCCTCACCCTCTGCTAAGACTGCATGAGTCTGTCTATTTGGCTAATTTCCAAGAATGGTTTTGGATCAGTAATGAAAGACTGAGGGCATTCAGTTTCTTATCTCAGAAGGTACTTTTACAGCTAAGTTTTCCATTTTAGGTTGGCTGGTTAGTTGCTTACAGTCTAGGGTTACAAAAAAAAAGAGGTTTTGAAAATTTGGCATATGTTACCAAAATATTTTAAACAAGACAAAAAAAGCAGCTTTTTTTCATGTGACACTATTTTAAGTTGAGATTTGCTTTGAAGATTAGTGTTCATCAAAAGACATTGTAATACTCTAGTTCTTGCAAACTCCCTTCTGAGGTGGTAACTAATTCATTAAGCCAAAAAATGCTAACAGTTCTTTGTTGTAACACTGTAACTGCCACTGACAGTTTTCGTACACAGTTTTATGATGCCTGTCGTCTGGCTGATTTCCTGGTACTTTCCGGTACGACTAACGATTGCATACATAGATGACTCATTGTTTTTGCACTCCTGTTGGCGTGCTTCACTCACACCTTAATTTACATTCCTTCCAAAACGACTGTCATGATGACACACTGCCATTCATTATAACTCGATTGGTCACAAAATATCTGAACAGGAGTATCGGTTGGAGGCTTATGCACCTGCATGGCTTAGCTGTTAAGTTTTAGTTTAAAAAAAAAACAAGGGAACGCTCCTGCAGCCGGCCCAAAACAGGGGAAATGTGCAATGTCCTGACCCTTTACCTTTATGTACGTGTACAAAACCATCATGAACATTTACAACCACCAGAAGAAAACTATTTCTTTTTCTTACTATGTATCATTGTGTTTGCTGCTGTGACCTAGCCTACACTTAAATCACACCCACACAATTTGAGAAACATGTATTACCATCAATTTGACTCTTGTCCACCTGTTGTACTTTAGGGGAATGGCCCACCTGGACACTCACTGACTGACCTCCAATCGTAAATATATGCTCCATTCTGTTCTCTTTTAAAAATGTAAAAAAAAAAAAACAGGAAAATTTCTAAAATAATGAAATTGGGAGGGCTGACGGTTATGCTTTAGGGTGATGACAGGATACATTATCCTAGGAGTGTGTGACATGGCTTTGGATGCATCCTGAATGTTATTATGGGTTACCATTAAGAGTGAATATTCTTTGTAACTGGTGTAAATCCCACCAAATATGTTCATAAATATGTTTCTCCCTGAAGTAGCCCATTTTGACACTACTTTTTGGCGACCCAACAAATAGTCCCACTGATGACCACAGGGGGGAGACTTGGACTGATATGATGGATGAAACCATAGTCTCTTCCGTCCAGTAGTTAAAAAATATCTGTAAGGTCTTAGAAAAAATTAAACATTGCTATATGGATTTTTGTTGTTGGTTTTATTTGTTTTTAAGAAAAATATCTAATATAAAAGTCTTTGGTAACAATATCTCACACTCATTCACACATTGTCAATTCTTGCACCATTGCCACCTGGCCATGTTGATACACTTAAGCCCACTCATCTTTGACAGTGCTTTGCCGATTTGCTCTCTACAGCAGTGTCTTTTGTAGCAGTGCACAGTATTTCTCTCATCAGCTGAAAGAGGTCAGCCTGACCCACGACCGGCCTGAAGAAGAGTTCGCTGATGAGGCTGTGTGAAATGGTCTGGAGGAAAGATGCGGTCAGAAGGATTCGTGTCAGCCTCCCCTGGTCCTGAGGGTGAAGGGTCACCACAACCTCGTGAAGAACTCTGTGTGCCTCTTGCTGGAGACTCTCAATGAATTCTGGGGCTTGAAGTCCAGGAACATCTGGAGTAAAGAACAAAGATGTAATTCCATGTCACATCATAATACTAACGGCTTACAATTTTTTTTTCAGATTCACTCTAACAAAATGCTAGTTAAAGTCTTTTAGAGAGGGATCTTGAGGAAACGTATTAAATCATTTGCTGTTCAAGTGTCCCTAACTTATGGTAATGAGTTTAGTCCATGCCTGCCATCTGTTCTCTGCCTGTGACTCCATGTCTGTGAATTATCTCCAGGAACTTACCTGGACTGAACAGCAAAGCCCCCTTGATGTAGGCATACTCCTTAGGACTCAAATCCAAGTTCCAGAGTCTCTGCATGCAGGATTTAAGCTTGTGAACTTTAGCCAGTGTTGGCATCGCAGCAGTCTTCTCCATCTCATGTCCTCCAGCGCTAGTGTTCAGCAAAATCTGTTTCAGGATGCTGGTGGCCGGCGAGTCTGTCACCTCGAACTCTGTGTGTTCTTGAGCGAGACCCAAGACGAAGAGGGGGACCCAGGAGTTGTGGAGGAGTGCCAGCTGGTCCCGCTGGGGCAGGTGGCAGAAGGAAGGTAGGCTTGTCATGAAGCAGATGGTTTTGACAAGCACGGCGGAGGCGGCTTGACAGACGCCCTCGGGGTCCTTCAGGCACACTGTCCGACGCTGGTCGCAGTGGCAGTTGTGGGGCGGCAAGTACCGGCCTTGGTTGTCTTCAGCAGCCGTGCTTTTGTTGCTATGGCGTTTCTGGCTAAGAATGTTAAACAGAATAGTGGGAGGAGGGCTCTGTCCAGAGACTGGACACTGGCATTTATGCTGCTCCTCTTGAAACGGATGCATCCTTGTAGAAAACAGTTACAACAAGAAAGAAAGAAAGTGACTCACACAGTGCAATTAAAGTTAATGACAGACTAGCTACTGTAACCACCACTGTGCTGCTGTGACACCAGTATGTGGTCTGAGCCGCATCCTCTCTCTCTCTCTCTCTCTCTCTTCTCTGTGCAGCGTTTGGCTCTGCCTCTGCTTTATAGTGGCATTGTCCATCCTGTGACGACAAGTCATCCTTGACCCTCCCTATCAGCCCTGCATGCGGCGGAGGCAAAAACAATATGACCCTGGACTACGGCGTGAGCCCCGTATTTCTCCACGTGGCTGTGATAAGGCAGCCCGAGCAGAGCTTTAAGTTGCGACAGGGACTGCAACCATGCCGGAGAGAGAGAGAGAGAGAGAGAGAGAGAGGGAGGGAGGGAGAGGGAGAGAAAGGGAAGTTGCTCATGTGGGAAGCGAGGTTAATGACATTTATCATGTTTACCCGTCATTAACTCAGCCTGTACCAGGCCACCAAGGACTGACGGGGTCATTAGACAGACTGCAGGCAGGTCTGCAGGGTTAGATTACAAACCTGAGGAAGCCGGCACAAGCACCAGATCATATCTAATCATAACAGAGAAGGTTATTCAGGGCACTGTGTAAGGGAGACAAAGGGAAAAGGGTTTCTTACGGCCATTATAGCTTTCAGGTCCTTATTTAGATTCCTTCAAGAGGAAATATAATTTATGTACAAAAATGGGAAATGTTTATTTGAATTTTTTTTAAGTGTAAAGTTGAAAAAGTCTGGACAGACCTGGCCTGGAATTTAAGCTAACGGACCTGTGAGTGCAGGATTACAGGTTCGAATCCACCAACTGCCAGAAATGCCACTGAGGTACCCTGAGCATGGCACCGTCCCCACACATCCTCCTGCTCCCTGTGTGCTGTCGTCATGGCTGTCCCCTGCTCACGTGTGTGATGGGTTAAATACAGAGTCAATTTCACTGTGTACACTGTGTGCTGTAATGTGCCATGGAATCACAATAGTGTTGCTACCTGTCCCGGTTTTACCTGATTGTCTCGGTTGGTCTAAATGGTCTGAAAAAAATATTCTCCCGGGACACTGACACCCGGGTCGCTGCTTATAAGCAAAAAGTTTGATTGGGTTGCAGAAATGGCAACCCTAAATCTCAGTGACAAATGGGAATCACTTTAACTAAAATGCACTAGGTGTCTGCTCATTACTAGGCAAGAGTAACTGTGCAGCGTGTTCAGTAATGTATAGTTTTAACAGGATTGTGTTCAGAGATTGTTGTTGATGTATGTGTTGCTTATGGGTATATAATGAATCTTCTTCATTTTAAATGCTATTATTTCACCCCATTATTCTCATTGAGGTTCAGGCGGTACTGCAATCACATCTAAATGTGAGTTTAGACAGGTTCACACTGATACACTATCTAGGTCGAGAAAGCCCTGAACGCTCGGTCATTGACACTTTTATTAGCAGGCTAATTACCATCAGAGCTACATAAGCAATGATAAGTTTTTACACAGCCAGCTAAATGTAACTCTCCTGATATAATGCAATAATTGTAGGCTTCTTTTATTTATTTTAACTAGGTTAAAATACAACAATGTTTAGGCCTTGCTTATTGTGTTAAAATATGTGCTGGGCTTGAATATTAATAGGGAATGCTAAATGCACTAAAATAGTTTGATTCATTGGTGACACATGGTCATCCTATTCTGATCCAGCATATTCTATTCTCCTTACCTCAGGCAAGCGCTACAGATCTCTGTGCACCAAAACAACCAGACACAAGAACAGCTTCTTTCCCACTGCCATCACTCTCCTGAACGGCTGATACGTTCACCCAATTCTCAAACACACATACTTATCATTCCACATGTGTCTTTCACACTATTCTTACCCATTACATACTTTATTATGTATCTTGCACACTAGATTGCCCTATGGGGTGCACATTACGGCCCACTCCATATTTTCTACATAGGTGCCCATATGTGGGCTATATTGTTGTCTAGTTATTGTACGGTGTCTATTTATTTCTATTTGTCTGTTGAATGTATACTACTACATGTTGAATGTATAGACAGATAATATCTACCAGAGTCAAATTCCTTAAATTTCCTTTGTATGTAGGCTAATACTTAGCCAATAAAACAGATTGTGATTCTGATTGTCATAGCCCATAACACAACCTTACAACTGAAGACCTTATAAATGAGATAAAACATCTGTGTAGTAAACTCACATACACTGTCTTACTGCCCATTACTTTAGAAAATACTAGATAATAATACTAAGTCTTCTAAATGTGAAAACCAGTCTATCGATTCATATATTAGGCTAATAAATGGAGGAGAAACGGTAATGTTATTTCTTGTTCAGCAAAAACATAGATTTGTGCTGTTTCTATTGGGTTTGTGTCATTATGTCATTTAACTGCTTATCACAAAGGAGGCTACCGTTTCTAGAATATTCTGTTCCTCCAGGGTGCAGGTTTCCCACCGGCGTTTCCCAGAGCGCCTCGAGAAATATCCGCTTCCGTGTATACAATGCCATTGGTTTTCCCGGTTGTCAATTTCAAATTACGATTCTGATTGGGTGCTGGCATTTTAGGGCTGTCCTTGTTTCCAGGAAGTCTTGGTCCTTGGCTGCATCCAAAGAACGTGTCTTGCTTGCCAGCCGGAGAAACGGCAGACTGATACATTTGTTGTCATTATATCGGTGACGAAGACCGAAAATGGGTGATGATGAAGAAAAGTATGATGGGATGTTGCTGGTAATGGCACAGCAGCATGAAGGAGGTGTACAAGAGGTAACACAAGCAAAATCTGTCTTCATTAAGCATCCCCCTGGAAGCTAACCTTAGCTGACTATTGATTGCTAACGTATGCTAGTTCCTGTCAATGGGCAACTGTATGGGTAACTAGCCAGCAGGCTAAGAACTGACACCGTTTAGATATCGCTAAGGCAGTCGGAGTTAGGATTTGGTGGAAATATTAACGTTATTTGAATTTGTAATTCTTACTGAACACTTTAGTTAAGGTGTTGTTCACTAATGCGGTGTTTAACTGATGTCAGTTAACGTTGTTGCTAGGAATCATGACCCTCATTCAGGTGAAGTCACTTGTTACATAGTATCATCACTCCTGGCGTTGGTTGTCAGGTAAATGTATCGCTTGTTACTTAACACATCTGTTGTGAGGGAGGCCAGAGAATATGGCGGACGGGCGTGTACCCAGGGAAGGCCCAGCAATGCTTACTTTCTGTCTGCACTAGGTAATGCTCACTGACATATTCTCTGCTCCTAGTTGGTGAATACATTTTTCAGCTTTCTGCGACGAAAAACGGATTTCTTCACAGGGGGAGATACTGGAGCACCAGAGAAGGTAAGTCATGATGACAAAAAAATGATCGGTTCTGTGGTATAGCAGTTTAACACAAAGCCCTTCCCCTCTTGCACAACTGTGCATATGTACAGGTCACAATATCTGCACTAAAAGGATGCACTGGGGACAAAATTCTGCAAAGGACTTCATTACATTTTTAAAATGAGAGTTCTGTTTGTAGTGAATGATTACGATTACGAGATCATGATTACACTTGTTGGTCGTTGTAACAAACCGATAAATTGGAACTGCCTACTAGACTTACTGGAATTACTAAAATCATCAGTGCACTTCATGCTTTATTGTCTCTCTCCCTGATCCTCATCTTCCGTATTGTAGTTGGTGAAAGAGGCTTTCGCCCATCATAGTCGGTTAGCCCTGAAGGCCCACAAAGACAAGCAGGCCAAGCAGGAGAAGGAGAAGAAGGAGAAGGCTGAGCGGGCGGCCAAGCTTGCGGAGGAGGAGGCCAAGAAGAGGCAGGTGGCGGAAGATGAGCCCAGGATCAAAGAGCTGACAGACGAAGAGGCCGAGAGGCTACAGAACGAAATAGATCAGGTAGGCCAAACATACATGAAAGGCTGGATTGGATGACCACACACACACAGCAATGGCTAGGTAGAACAAACCATACTGCAGTACATCCTGATTGGTCCTGTCTGGTCAACCCAAATTCCAAGTGCGTACCTGGAAAATTACCTGATGTACCATGTGTTAAATAAGGTGCTTGTGGAATGGATTGTGTGAAAGTTTATGGGCTGTTGGTCATCTCCAGTGTACCTGCTGTTAGCAAATGTGCCAAACAGTGTTCAATAATGTTGTGTGCAACTTTACACCGAGACAGTCAAGTGTCAAGACTTGCATTTTGCTTAGTTATTACTGTTAATTGATGTTAGCAGTTAATTGATATCTCTATTGGTATTTTTATATTATGCTAATGTTAACATTCATGTTCTGAGTTGCTTAGTGCAAGAGTATATGCTAAGTGCTAAACAATGAGGAGCCTATAAACATGATTTGAAATTTCATCAGGATAAGAACTGCTCTGTGTTCACATTGAAATGTTGTCACTTTTACAGCCAAAGGACATTTCTCTAAAGTACTATTTTTAAGACACCTTGTGGAGTGGATCCAGGCCTGGTAGCAGTGTTTTTATCCAATATTGTTTGTGTTTTTAGAAAAAGGTTGACAAGAAGGAGAAGGAAGTTCCAAAACCAAGTTCACCTCCAGCTGAACAACCAAAAGAGAAACCTGAAAAAGGGGTGAGAGGATGCTGCTGCTTTTTTGTCAGCAATGTGATATTTTTCCTTTCTTCATGTGTAACGCTGACCTTGTGACGTCTTGTCCTCCTGTAGTCCGACTCTGAGGAAGAGGAGGATGAGAAGGACAAAGGAAAGATGAAGCCCAACGCTGGTAATGGTGCAGACTTGCCAAACTACAGGTGGACACAGAGTTTATCAGAAGTAGATGTGAGTTTTCAAACACTGACCTTTGGTCTTGTCACATACAATTTCATTTTAATTAAGCAATCTTAAAGTTTTTTTTTCTTAATTAGGTTATTTGTGTGTATACAGTTAGATGTGCTAAATGTGTTTTGTGCTTTGTTTCTTCCTGTAGATTGTGGTGCCTTTTGACGTGAAGTTCCGGCTGAAGGGCAGAGACGTAGTGGTGGACATGCAGAGGCGCACTCTTAAAGTGGGCCTGAAGGGTCATCCGCCTGTGATTGACGCACAGCTCTGCAACGAGGTCAAGGTGGAGGAGAGCTCCTGGCTTATTGATGACGGCAAGGTGGTCACCATCCACTTAGAGAAGGTAGGTAGGGCTGGTTTGAAATTGTGCTCACTTTGAAGCTAGAGAAGGTATGGGTGATTATTCATGGTCTTTGGTCGGCTTACTAAAAAGGACTTCTCTCTTATTAGTGTTGACTGATAAACTCTGTCGTCGTAGACTCTGTAATCTAAATTGTAGTTAAAAAAAAATTATAAAACAGTCCAAGAAATGTAGTGAATAGTAGAAATATAATGTATACATTCGTAAGGTGTTAAAATTCAATAAAATTCAAAGCTTTACATCACGTAGGTCAGGCACATGTTGCAAACCAAGTCATCAGGAAATCACGTGTCGTTTTTAGGCATAGGTTAAATGCACAAAAACGTTTTAAACGGAATAAATCGGTGTTTGATGTTATTGTTGGATTTTGAAATGCTTGTCTTTCTTCCACGGCAACAGATCAATAAAATGGAGTGGTGGAATAAGTTGGTCACTACAGACCCAGAGCTCAACACAAAGAAAATTTGCCCTGAAAACTCCAAGGTAATGAGTAGCCGCTGGCTTGGCATTTACATGAAAAGCCTGCGTACGAGACTACATGTTTTTACTAGTTGCAGGCTTTTATGACAGTCTTACAATTCATACTGATAGTATATGGTAGAGAACAAAGCAACTTTTTAGCTTTAGTAGGCCAATAATATGTACTCACTATGTATTGTTTTTATGTAAGATGAAGGTGTGCAAATATGTAAAAGTATACACACACTTTTGCAACATTGAATGGTTAGATAGATCACCTGCTGTGCCAATATTGGCAATTGAAGGTGTCAGCTTGCTACGTTTAGAGACATTTCAGTTTTAAACACTTTTTGAGAAAGACCTACAAAATGTTTACTCAGGAAAGCGGCCTAACTGAAAGACACTTCAGTTCTGAAAATGCTTCTTGTTGAAATTAAACCTTTTCATGTTTTGTCCCCAATCTTCCCCATCTCTCCCCTTCTCCTCTCCTTTCTCCGTTGTGGCTGAGCAGCTGTCGGATCTGGACCTGGAGACGCGCAGCATGGTGGAGAAGATGATGTACGACCAGAGGCAGAAGTCCATGGGCTTGCCCACCTCGGAAGAGCAGAAGAAGCAGGACATCCTGAAAAAGTGAGTGAGCTCCTCAAGCTCCTGTGTCAGGCCTTCATGGGAGTAATGGCACCTGAGATGGTGGCAGTGGAGCTGCTAGTTTGCTCTTACAGATTAGGCCAACAGCAATACAATAGTAAGATAAACATATAGAAGTTAAATTAGTAAAAAAGTAAAAATTATTTTTAAAATGGTTTACTGTAAAGAAGTGATAATTATTATTTTTAAAATGGTTTATTGCAGGGCAAAGCCGGGGTTGACATATAGTGTACAGAGTTACATATTTGTACAACAGTATTTTAAAAGAACAGGGAACAAGTTAAATCATTTGTTTGGAATGAAATTGAATTCGTTAGATTAAACATTACCCTTCTGTACTTGCGAATGTGCAGAACTGTAGTTTACTGCTGTACATATTTCCTTGAAGTCTGACATTAAGAGCGTGTGTAAGTGTCTGTCCTTTGTTCTTACAAGGACACTCTCATCAATCTGTCCTTAAAACTATCATCTGGTGCCTCAGCTTCTGTCATACCAGCATGATTTTGTAGACAGACATAGTCATGTGTGTGCACAGTTGCAGACATGTACACACACACACACACACACACAGTGTGCAGGTCTGTAGTATCTCGCACAGACTCACTCAATTTATTCTCAAAGTGTCATGTTATGGCCAGGGGAAGCACTTATAAAAAACAAAGTCACACGGCAGCAGTTAGAGTGAAATGTGCGGTCGTCTCCTACTGTGCTGCTGTCAAGGCCGGGCCATGCTGCTTAATGGGAGCCATAAAGCCACCCTGAGACGTCTGCGCCAGCTCACCTTGGCTGTGAGGGCGACCTTGCCCTTGCCTGCCAGCCCACACAGCACGCCTGTCTGTGTGTGTGTGTGTGTGTGTGTGTGTGTGTGTGTGTGTGTGTCTGTGTCTGTGTGTGTGTGTGTGTGTGTGTGTGTGTGTGTGTGTGTGTGCGCGTCCACCCCCCAGCCCTGCTCCGACCCTTCACCCTCATGCTAGGGATGTCCAATATGTTAAAATAATTACATAACATTAGCAGTACACATATCGTAAAACATGGCTTAAGTGTAGGAAATGTTACATGGTTCGTAAGCTATATCAAAATATTTGGCAAACCAATTGGAGCCCTACTGCCCTTGATGGCTATCCCCTATATCATATGTTGCTTAGTCTCTCGAGTCTAACGGTGAACACCAAGCTGACAGATGTTAACAAGGTATATTTAAGTAGTTGTGTATTTATCGTAAGTCATTGTCATCGCAGCATTCAGCAGTGTTGTTACCTCTGCCAGCGTAGGTTATGTAATCATCGGCGTTTGTTAGTTAGCAACATAACTCGAAAAGTTATGGATGGATTTTGATGAAATTTTAGGGCAGGTCAAAAATGGCCTAACTGGAGATTTTGGTGGTGATCTGAGCTGCCCTGGCGGTGGTCTGCCTTCTCTGAGTGCTTTTCTGGTTGCATGTGACACATTTTCCTAAAATGTAGTGCAGCCCTTCCTCATAAGCCCCCACCACCACCCTCCTCCTCTTCCTGCTCTGCCACTCCTCTACCACCACTCTCTTTCCCCTTCCTCCTCATTCCCTTCTCTCACATATCCTGAGATGCTGAGCATCCCTTCTCTCACATATCTGAGGTGTGATGTGTGTCCTGCCCCAGCTCTGAGGTGTGATGTGTGGCTTGGTGGGAGGGGGAAGTCAGGGGCACTGTGGGTGTCGGGTATTAGCTGGAAAAGGGCAGGTGTGAGGTGGTGGTGATGATTGGTAGGAAGGGGGGGTGGGTGGGTGGGTGGGTGATGTCACAGGAAGTGATGCATTGGTTAGTCACGTTTGGGGACGAGGGTCGCCTGTGGTTTAGTGTAAGTAGGAGATAAGGGCCGTGGTGTGTGTGTGTGTGTGTGTAGATGATGAGTAAGGGGTCAGATCGTTACCAAAGGCCGACGGTCAGGTGGTTATCAGCATGGCGAGTCGTTGACCTCTCACCTACATTCATCCTGCCCAGTAGCTTCTTTTCTCATATCGGTGAAGGTCACAGAAGTGTCCCTCATGGCAAGACTGGCGTCGTTCTGCTGATGTTTGCCATTAAAACAGGGTTTTACATTTTAAATTTGCTTACTCTACCAGTTTTCGGGATTCCGCTTCCTAGTTTGTTGGTTATTCAACCCGGAACATTAGGATCTGTTCATTTAGACAAGGCTCTCTGCAAATCTAGTCTTTAGACTGCTGAATAAAATTACTTTCTTGTGACTACAGCATCGCAGGAGCAAGTTCTTTTTGAAAGCACATTCACCAGTTTCTGATAACACATTTGTCATGCACCAATGTTTGAAATGGCTGCCTTTTTTAATTGCACCTTAAAGCGGCACTGTGCAACTTTTTTCAGTTGGTTAATCCTCTTAAGAAGTCAGTGGATGCTGAAATGAGTTATTACCAGGCAAATAAAGACTTTCTCGACCACCCTGCTGTTTGTGGACAGAATACCACGCAGTACAGCTGGATGTCCCAGTACCTTCAGACTCAGTCTTGAATATCGTGAGAAGCAGGATTATGTGGAGACACTAGGGGGAGCTCCATTTAGAAAAAGCACTCAGTTGCATAGTATATCTTTAAGGATGATGAGGCTGTTTTAATGCCCCATGTGCATGCATTTTGCTTTGAATGTGTGAAATGTGTTTACATTTTCCATTAGTATGTGTGTTTGCTGGTCAATGAACCTCCAATCTTGTCAGCACTTTGCCCTACTGGGTGAGCAGTTGGGCTGTAATCAGGTCGGTGTCATCTAATGGCTGTCCTTCTCCTCTACCCTCTCGTGTTCCTCCACCCCCTCCTCTTCCTCCATCCCCTCCTGCTCCTCCTCCTCTTCCTCCTTTTCCTCCTTCTGCAGGTTCATGGAGCAGCATCCAGAGATGGACTTCTCCAAAGCCAAGTTCAGCTAAGAGCACTGGGCTCCCCGCCACTCAGACTCTTGCTGTACCCCCGTGCCTCAGAGTCAGTCAACACCACCTCCAAACTCAGGCTGCTTCACCACACACACAGACACACACACACCCACACACTCTTCCCTGTCTCATTCACACTCTCCCTCTGTCCTCATCTATCTCTCCCAAACTATAGAGATAGATAGGAAGAGATAGATCATCTTCCTATATGCCCCCCCAACCCATTTCTCTCTCTCTCTCTCTCTCTCTTTTTCTCTCTCTCTAGCGCACTCTCTCTCTCTTTTCCTCCCCCTCTCCATCAGTTTCTACACAGACTTTTTCTTTTTTAAATTGGTCATTACTGCTTACACCAGGACAAAACAAAAAATATTATCCAGAATGCATCATTTCATGGTCTGTTGCAACGGGGAAATTTAAAACGTTCGCTCTTAGTCTGTGCATTTATTGTTTGTTTGGTTGTTTTTTCTTCCTTTTTTAAAATAAATAAGTTGAAACCCCACATGAATTTCTGAAAATCTATTTGACGAGAAGGAAAAAAGTATTACAAAATGTAATAGAAAGTACTCATGGAAACACACATTAGAAAAACTGGGTTGAAATACAAGTTATACATATACTTCTGTATATATGTATGTAAACCTGTAGTTTTAAGGTTAGGTATGTATATACACACACACACATAATAATATGATAATCTTGTATAGCACAATTAATACAAGATGCAGCTCAAAGTGCTTCAACAGTTTGGTAAGAAGAACACAAGACAACATTTGTTGTAGTCCAGTGGCGCCGGAATGAAAAATCACAAATAACTTATACTAATAAGTATATATAAGCCTTAAAGTTCTGTTCCTTCATATAGTCTGCTTTTCACGCACTGTGGTGCTGGAGGCGTGCAGGGATGAGGCCAAGGTGAAGGCCAGGGAATGGACTTGCGGTAGCGGCTTGCGGTAGTTCTCTGTGTCATTGCTCTCAGCTGTTGTTTTTGGACGAGCACAGGGCCCAAAGGCTACTGACACGCTTCCCAAATGACCTGCAAACGCTGCTCATAGTCTTACGTAATGTGTTTTCCTCACTACACTGAATGGAGCTCGTCTGTAGTCACGTAGTGAACATAAATTAAACATTTAACTGAACGTTGAAGTTAAAACGGAAGTTAACTGGATCTATCCAGTCAATGTGTGGATCAGGTCATCTGCGAAATGAAGGGATTTGTGTTAATTGCTTTGGTACAGAAAGAATCTTTACGTTAATGTTTAAAGTAACACTAAGTAGTTTTTATCTTCGGTCACGCTACAGGTTGAAAGCGAAATTGTCTCTCATTGGAACTAGAGAGAGACGGCCCACTCCTCAAACTTACTGCAGTTATAGCCCTGGAGCAGAGCGAATTCAAAAGTACCTTTCACCTAGTTACAACCACTGAAAGGATTTTGGAAACATTATATTGAGGTTGAAAAAATTACTTAGTGTTGCTTTAGTGTTTCAAAACTACAAACCTAACACAAACGATGATTAAAATGCTCAAAAAAAAAAATCTAAACTCTACTTAGATACAGTACACCTTGACTGAAAAGTTCAAAGTGATGAAATTTCAAACCGAGGTGTTACCTAAAAGGCAATTCACATATTGTATTGCCATTTTAATTTTTTACAGTGATCAACCTCTTACTTGATCCAGCTGCTTAAAATGACTCATTTTATAAAGCATTTTTTGTGCAAAACTCTTTTTTTGGAATTGTACCCTGTTCATATGATGAAGTCCTTTTACTCCAATTTTTCACAGATGCATATTTGCCACCTGGGCAACACTGCAGTCTGATTTCTCTGCCCTGCTTGTACAGCTGTGTGTCATCTTTATTCCTCATTAACATGGATCAGTGATTTCCCAGTGTTCTGTTTCATCACTAAATAATTCTCCTGTATTTCTCTGCCTGTGCCTTTACAGGGGCATTATACTGTATGGAGGATCATGATTCGTCCTGTATGATTTATTTTGTGCTAGGATATGCAATAGCTGTGCAAATAATTCAGAAGTTTATTCAATCATTTGTTCATTTGAAACATTGTGTCTGGACTGTTGAAAACTGTCATGAAGATTGTAGAACTAGTGCCACAGCAGTTTTAAAACCCTAGTGACCGATTAATGATGCCAATGAGTTGCATTGTTAGAGAGCTGTGGTGATTATAAATATTTTCACCCACACAAAATTGATATTTTAAAAATGAAATATATGTAATGGTTGATTTTTAAATAGGACATTTAAATGCTATAAACAAGGTAAAGTGTTCAATGAAAGACAATAACTGGGTCTTAAGATAGATGAGGCAACTCTTTCAGTGTCAACAGTATGATAAATGTAATCAAGCCTTAAATCATTATTCATAATCATAAAGCATCACAAAGGTAACTACATGAATTTCTAACTTTAACGCAGAAATTTAATTTGAAAAAAAAAAAATCAAACTGTCCTTCTTTTGAGCACCTTTGTGTTTTGTCATCATGACCACATGAGGGTGCTGTTGAGTTTTGTGAAGCCGTGAATTTTGTGTAAGCACATTGGTGACTAAAGAATCTACAAACTTTACCTTTCTGATTGAGATTACATTCCAATAATTTATGTATTATTCACTATTACACAAGTTAACATTGAGTTATTTTGTGCTTGCACATAGCTCACCACGATATGTATGTATAATTGCTAGTCTCACGCCTTAGATACACCTTGTCAGTTTAACACAACAGCAAAATGTTGCACACAATCAAGCAATAACCACCAGTAGCAGTTACAGCGGTATCTCCTTGATGAGTCTATTGGTTGCCTTACTTGTGAGAGGCCTGCAAGATGTCTAGTTGTTGTGTGAGTCTTCACTGAAGTAGTATGCAGCATTTTGCAACATCGCAACAACAACTTTGAGTGGAGCGGCGAGTTTGTTTACAGTGCTTTTCAACATCCTGCCACTGTCTGCAGCTTGCTTGCTGGGCCCTGTCACGATAGTGAGAGCGCTGCTTACCATCTTACTGATGTCTGTGACTGACATTAGCTTATGGCAGCCAGCAAGGCTTTCTGGATGTGCGAAATGGCCCATATGTGTCCTAAACTGACTTTGCAACAACGAGGCAGGTTCAGTGCTAAGTTGTTCTCTCTGAAGAGGACAACAGCTTCATAAAACAGGTCCCCACAGCCAGGGAAAAGCTGAATAAGTCATAGAATTTAATAAATTCATTACAAGTTTCGCAAAAGTCATAAACTTTAATTTAGCCAGGAGGCAGAGGTACTTGTTCACCTTAATTGCTCCCTCTTTAAATATTCCCTCTCTTCTTAAATGTTGTTACTATGCATATAGGATGGTAGTGTTGATGGAAAAGAACACATTTTTAACAAAGTGTATAATTTAACAGAACCTGTGTCATTAAATACACAATTTTGATTGTATGTTATGGGAAGCAATGGAAATTTGATTCAAGGTCATGGAAAAGTTTCTCAGAAAAGTTCTGAAATATTACTAAATTTTTTCTTAAATCAAGTTTCACAGAGGCGAAACCCCTAGGCATTTACTTTATGTATTAATATTCAAGCAGAGCGTGCATGAGAAGTGATGACAGCATTAGAAAATTCATAAGCTTTGCTCTACCTCTAGGCTAGAGATATGAGTCTCTTCCCTTATTTAATCTTCCTAATATCCTGAGCTTTGCTTATGCACTGTCATGTGTTTATGACTCTGTGTGTGTGGGTGCATAATGGATGTGATGGACTATTTATGTGATGAATGTCAGTACTTGTGGTTTGTAA
This sequence comes from Coilia nasus, assembly GCA_027475355.1. Lineage (NCBI taxonomy): Eukaryota > Metazoa > Chordata > Actinopteri > Clupeiformes > Engraulidae > Coilia > Coilia nasus. The sequence continues at coordinate 7,654,211 of CM050201.1, read as the reverse complement.
TTCACTTGGTTCATTATGTTTGTTTGTGATGAGAGGTTTTGAGGGACAGTGATGCAATAATATTTGCATGCGTGTGTGCGCACGTGTGTGCATGCTAGTCATCTGATAATTGTGCTGTGTGTGTATGTGTTGTGTTTTTATGTGTGCATGCACTGTGTGTGTGTGTGTGTGTGTGTGTGTGTGTGTCTGGCATGGAGTGAGTGAGTCGGGGATGGCTGAAAGCTGGCGGCAGAGACAGGCAGTGGCAAGAGTCAGCGTCCACTCAGCTGAGAGCAATGTCTCACCCACTTACCAGAATTTCTTCATTAACGAAGACACACAGACATCAGAGGAGGAGGTGGGCTGGGGTGCGGGGGCAGGAGGGGGTGGGCTGGGGGTTAGAGGCGCAGGGGTGGGTGAGCAAACACAGCCTCTCCATCCCTCTCCTCCTCCCCCCCCACGACCTCCTCCACCCACCTCCTCCACCTCGCCCCAACCCTCCCTGCCCCACACAGCCCACAGATGACAAGCTGCTCCAAACTTGACGACTTGTTTTTTTGGAAGCAGCAGGAAACTTCTAATAAATCACCCACAATCCATTGCTATACGACTCCACTTGTCATAATTCTGTTGTTTGCCCCGGCTGCTCCCCCCCCCCCCCCCCCCCCAGGGCTCTGGCCAGAGAGAGCAATACCTGGAAAAGAGAGTACAACCTTTGGCCTCAGGGGAAAAAAAGTCAAATAACAGCGTTTTCTAGATAAAGACAAGCTGCACTTCCATCATTTTCTAACTGTCATATACCGCTTAGGACACATGTCCTACAAAGTACCCCCTGCACTACCGACAACTTGCTAACACTAGTTTTGTGTAATTATTGCTGATTGAACAATATGTGCACATATATTATGTAGTACACAATAATATAGTGGCAATTGAGTTGTATTGGAGATGTTAAATGTAAGACCTTTTTTATGTCTGATCCTAAACTTTATGTTTTTGCTGGTAAGAGCTGAAAACCCATTTACAGATTTATGTTGTGTGCCTCGTAGAATTGGTCTAAGTAAGTACCCCCACAGGTACGCATATCCCAGTTTGACAGTCACTGTGATATAGTATTTGGATGTATTAGGACAAGGTCAAAATACTATATGTGTGGCAGACTCAGTGACCAAAGAGAGAGTACAACATAATACACTAGCAATTTTGCTGTATACTCCATGTATTATGTAAATTGCTTACACCTATGGAGGTCAATTAGTCTTGAGAAATTCCTGTGAAAAATAACTCAGGTTTATTTGGAGTGCCTGTCTGTGGAGTAAATGTCAGCTCCTCTATCAATTATTTTATTGTAGTTGTTATATTCTTAGTCAAGCTGTACATTTTTAGCTAAACTGAATTATTGGGATATTATTTGGGATATTTTTGTGGTTTGTAGTTTCCCCCTATTCCCTTGAGTAAATCCGCATGACAAGAAACAGTATAATATTGAGTTTTGTATCTTTATTCTGATGATCTACATATACTGAATATGCACCTCACATAAAAATACCTTATAATTAAATCCTCTATTTTTATTTTTAGCAGTTCTAGATAAATTATCTTGTGCTCTTTGTGGTTTTGGAGAGTATAATTCCACATCCTGTATAACATTTGAGTTAAAATGTAAAAAAGAGTTCTTTTGTGTCAGGACAGGATGTCTCCTTCTCCAAAGGCATCTGTGCACCAGAGGAGCAATCAGACACCGTTTAAACGTAATTTGCCTTTTTTAGCGGCTTATCGACGGTGTGTGTGTGTGATGTGTGTGTGCCCTCCTATCCACACCTCTATGCCAGGCACACTCTCCTGGCTGTATTTGAACCATACACACACACATACACACACACACACACACACACACAAACACAGACACACACACACACACACACTTCTGTGGGAGGAGAGGAGGCCGGACTGTGGGTCTTATCTGCAGGGTTGTCTTTAACAAGAACTAACGCAGACATCAGACCACAGTGTGGAGAGAAAACTATCAACCCTCATCTGTTTGAACAGACTGATGGAGGATCCTCCCTTCACATCCCTCTCTTTCTGCCTCTCTTTGCTCTTCTCCTCCTCTTTTCCTTCTCCCTCTCCTTCTTCCCTTGCCCCTTTCCTTTCTTCCCCATCTATCTGTCTCTCCATTTTTCCTTCTTGAGGAATAATTTCTCAGTGTTCAGCTTTTTTCCTTCTTAATTGACACTAACCTAGAACTGCTCAATCATGAACCTAAGGGTTATAAATACAGTCTTTTTACAGTATTTACAGTATTTTGCCCTCTCTTCTTCCTTTTCTTGTCTTTCCTCTCCTTTCTTCTCTTTTACTCTCTGTCTCTGTCTCTCTGTCTCTCCCTCTCTCTCTCTCCCTCTCTCTCCCCACATCTGTGTGTACAGCGTATCCCTGGGACAAAGACTTCAGTCAGTCAGTGAGCAGCCATAACTGTACAAAGCCTCTCTCATCTCGGCAGGAGCTGTTTACCTGCCTCAGAAGAAGGGAACACCAAGCTTAGAATCTACCCATGAAGGCCTTTAGGTAAACATCCTTGTTTTGTCCATACAACCCATGAAAACCCAGAGTGGTAAAGTAAGCTTAAAAGACTCTCTCTCTCTCTCTCTCTCTCTCTCTCTCTCTCTCTCTCTCTCTCTCTCTCTCTCTCTCTCTCTCTCTCTCTCTCTCTCTCTCTCTCTCTCTCTCTCTCTCTCTCTCTCTCTCTCTCTCTCTCTCTCTCTCACTCACTCACTCTCACACTCTTATCCTCTCTTCTTTTCCCTTTCTCTCTCTAAAAGTATCAGTTTGGCAAGTAACATATTCATCCACCACAGAAACTTGTAATCTGCAGTAAAGTCAAATCTCCCAATGAGTTTTCGAGGTATTAAAACCAGGCTTGAACATCCATGTTTGCTATATGGTCAATCGCCACATTAGCATCACACAAGAATATGATAAATACCTCAGCCTGGCCTTTGGGCCACCAGCAATGCTCAACCAGTTTGCTTTGCAAGTGTTTAGACTTTACTCAGGGCCAGACTGAACAAGCCCATCTACAGTATGTCTGTGTGGGAATGAACAAGCCCATCTCTGACCTGTCTGTGGCCCTCGGTAGGTCTGTGTTCCAGTTTTAGCCGGCGCAGAGGAAGGTAGAGATGGAGAGGTATTTAGAGGGTTTGAGTATGGGGGAAATGCTGGAGGTTTGTGCCAGAGTTCAGCACACAAAACCACACAGGCCTACACACACACACAAACACACACCCACATACCTGTACCTGTACACAAGCTCACATAGATACACACACACACACACACACACACATGTACCAATACACAAGCTCACACACACACACACACACACACACACACACACACACACACACACACACACACACACACACACACACACACACACACACACACACACACACACACACAGGGTGCTGTGCTGTGCTGTCACTGGCCCTGCCAGCTGGCTGTCACATTGCTCCCTCATTGCTGTTTGCCAGCAGCCCCCACGACCCCACACTCTTCATTTGCGCCCAAGTGACGAGTCTTCAATCACAGTCCACAGAGCACAGCCTGCCAGCCCTGTCACGGGGAGCAGGGAGCCTGACGTCAGTCTGTGTGTGTGTCTGTGTGTGTGTGTGTATTCGTGTGTGTGTGTTTCTATGTGTGCATGCAGTGTGTGTGTGTATTTGTGTGTATGTGTTTCAATGTGTGTGTGTGTGTGTGTGTGTGTGTGTGTGTGTGTGTGTGTGTGTGTGTGTGTGTGTGTGTGTGTGTGTGTGTGTGTGTGTGTGTTTGTGTTTGTGTTTTTTTGTGTTCATGCACTGTGTGTGTATTTGTGTGTGTGTTTCTACATGTGCATGCAGTGTGTGTGTTTGTGTGTGTGTGTGTGTTTGTGTGTGTGTGTGTGTTTGTGCAATGTGCAGTGTACTTTGGTAAATGTGGAAAACCCAGAGTGAAGAGTCACACAGGCCTGACTTAATTGCCTCTGGAGTTTGATCAATGGACTCTCACTGAAAATAGAATACAATGAGTGGAACTGAATTAGTCACAAATGGGATTTATAAAGTAAATAAACAGATACATAAATAAAGAGACACACGTCAATTCTATTTTTAAGAAAATTGTTGATGTTGAGTCATTACCAAAGTTAGTCTGCATAAGTACCAAAAAACTTTTCATTAGTTAGTCTGCATAAGTAACAAACAACTTTTCATTTTAAAAGAGAAGGGGATATTTAAGACAGGAAATGAAAATGGTAAGTGATTAAAATGGCATTCAAGTGGTTTATTGGGGCCCCTCTGCCTTTTTAATTCTCTTCCAGGTGTGACCCTGTCCGCCGCGGCTTCCATTTAATATTGCGTTTCTTCTCCTGGTTCTTTTTTTGGACGACATGGGATTGAAAAACGTGTTGGCCTTGTGTCACACCGTCCTGCAGATTTTAACGAAGCGCCGTGAGAGGTAGAGACGCCTTGCGTGCACTTACCTGACAGCTCACTTCTCACAGCGGCTACACAACGTGGCGGCCACTTCACATTCGGGCCACACCGATAACTTTGACCAGTTCAGCGCAACAGTGTTTTCAAAGGCTGAGCTTCTTTATGAGGAGTGTTTTTTTATCTTATTTATGTAATGATAGGAATTGTGTTTTTTTTATCAGGACATGGGCCAGAAATGTTTGGACTGCTTTTAATACAGTAGCCTATAAAGACCAAAGACCTTTAGAGGTTAAGGTATTTTTTAAATTCCGTTTTAGTTATAGAGTACAGTACTTAATCATAGTTTGTTTTCCTGAGATGAATGCACCAACTTTAACTGTGTTCATGTGCTCACGTTCAATATCCACAACCTTAACACAATTCAGCTTCTGTTTTTATTCCCTGAACAGTTAATGCAGTGGATTCTGCCCCACAACAAAATTTTCTGTGAAATTGATCTACATTTATAATAAGCATATGACAATTTTGTCATTATTTTATGTTAGTGAGAGGGCCGAATGAAAGTCTTAGTAATAGTCAGTTAGTTCATTTGGGTCCGATTGTGTGTCCCATAGGCCACAGGATGTGTATTTGTGTTTGTCAAACTGAGCTCTCTCCCTTGTGGTGAAATTATCCTAACCTTTCACTGTTATTTTTATTCTGATTTTTTGATTTATTCAATCTGTGTTTTTATTTGTGTTGTTTTGATTTGATTTCATTTGTCAGAGTTAATTGGTACAGTCATGGCTAAAAGTTCTGATAATGACATGAATTAATTTTTGTGTCAAACTGCGCTGCTACATATTATTTATATATTTATTTATTTGTGGAGGTGACTTACTGTCTCTAAATTACTGTTTGGAGTGATCAGGCTCTCACTACTGTTGTGTTGCGAATAGCTTCATTACCATCAATACAATTAGTTTTTATCACAAACAAAATCACTTTAGTTTTTGCTGAAATGGCAAAAATGGCTGAAATGATCATCTTACATAATTTCAGTGTAATTTAACCACAGGGCAAAGAGTGAAAAAATTAAAGTCCCCCAAAATCATATCAGCATTCGGACTGATTTATTGAAGACTGATGTTGTTTACATATAAATGGAGGAAAGACATACTTCTGTGTTAGCAATGGTTATCCTCACAAAAATGCGCTGGTGAAATCGTAAGTGTTCTCATGTATGTACAATATAAGCTAGCACAAACGGAGACCAAAGTACAATTATGGCCAGAGGCTTTGGTGGTGAAATTAAAATATTGACATACATACACAGATATCATGGCAGAGTACCATGTCTATGTGGGTGTTTTTTAGCATTTCTTTTCTGGTATTACAACAGATATACTGAATTGAAGGCTTGCTCTAATATATAGGGATCTTCATCTCAGTTCATGTTTTTGGGGAAAATTATGAGAGCTTATGTGAAACTTATAACAGTCACATTTTTTTTTTTTCAGTTTTTTAGCCACCATTGGTGAAATGCTTGCTCATAGTGCAACTTCTACACTTGCCTCCCGCCTCTTGTTTGGATTACTTTAAAGGGTCAAGTATTCTGCCCCACAAAGGCCAATGACCTTAACTCACCAGTGTGAAACTGAGGAAAATTACTTTTCATCTCTTTTCATCATTATGGCAAAGACAACACCCCCCCCCCCAACATTGACTTGAGATACTTGGCCACATGATAAAACTGATGCTTATTGTTGCAAAAATGAAAATAACTTATTTTGGCCCAAAATTGAAGTTAAGGTCTTTTGCCTTTGCATGGCAGTATTGTTCTCTTATAGTTCCACCATTTATGTTAAGATGGGGAAACTACAAAATCTTTTTACCTTTTTTTATTCCAATCTCAACTTTTCTTTCTTAATGCTTGTATTTTGAATTTTCCAATTTTTGCCCCCTTTGTATTTTTATTTATTTATTTTTGCAGGATAATGTCAACTTGAGAAAGAACACTCAGACCAATCCCATACAGCTTTTCTTAATTTATTATTAAAAACAATATAAATAAAACTCATATTGAGTAAAACAATACAAATAGATAGATCTGTACATGTGTGTTTTTAGAGAGAACAAATTTTAGGATAAACAAATAAAGAACTGAGCTTCCTTTTTGTTTTAAAATTACAAGACGCCTTTCACTGTCAGTTACCAGTAGAAACTCCTTCATACAACCACCAGAAAATACAGAAATAATAATTATTTATTTACACATATACACAAACAGATCATTATGTCATCCCCTTTTAGTTATAATAATTATAGTATTAATAGCAATAATTAATTCATTTTCAATTTAACACAGATGCATCAGTAGACAACAGTAGACAGTTGTTATCATCATTGGCCCCTTGCTTTGAAAGATTAATTACTTCTTTAAAAGTTTTGCTGAGTTTTCAGTCTCTTAATGATTGTCTTGCTCTAGGGTACGATTGTCAGTGCACCACCCATCTGTAACAATAACTAAAACATTGAGAAGTCGAGAAGAGAAGGTGGCTTCATATTAATGCCTGGCTGGATTTTTTAAGGCTTCCATGTTGACCTCCAGCCGAAGCCTCCCAAACCTCTGTGAAGCTAAGAAGCTGAAGAGAAGAGTCCCACCTCGAGGATGCTCGAAGGACCTTGAAGTCCTGCTGGGGGTAACGGGTGATTCTGGTTCTCTCTGCTTCAGCATCAACAGAGGTTCTGTGTAATTGTTTGTGTGATTGTTTGTTTATTTGTTGATCTCTGGTGCAGCCTTCTCAGTAGCTCTGTGCCACAGGAGCCCATGATGCTGTGAGCCGGGCGATGGAGCTCTCGAACTGGGCGTCTCCCACACCGGCATCACTCAGGCCGGGGTCGTACATGGGGGACGGAGAGGAGACAGGCAGCGAGGAGGTCAGGCCCGAGTAGGACACGGAGGAGCCGCGCAGGAACTGGGAGGTCAGGCCGCTGGGAATGGAACCGGATGTGGAGCCCGAAGGAGCGATGGTTGTCCCGGCAACCGACCACAGGCTGGGGTACTGGCTACAGATTGAGACACAGAGAGGAAGAGTTAGCAAGTTGCTAAGTAGCTAAGCTAAACTAAAGTGTTCTTTAGAGAAAAAAAACAGACTCTCAAGAAAGAAACAAAGGTATATGGAATAATGAAAACCTAAAAGGACATTGTAAATTTACATTCCAAATAATTATGCTTTGGAGTTCATGTATTTCCAATAACTTTGATAAAAAATGATAATGTTACCTGGTGTTGGAGTTGGTGTTGGTTGTGTGGGCCAGAGTGCCCATGCCGCTGGAGTTGGGGATCTGAAGGGCTGACCAGCTGTCATGGGTAGCCAGGCCTCCTGCAGTGTTGTCCATGTAGTTGTCTACGAGAACGATGTATTTGTTAATTAAATGAAAACCACTCTACAATGATAGATGCTGTTAAAAATATCTCTTAGCTATGACCAAACTGAATGCCAGATCATTACGTTTGGATAATTTATAAACACAGTAGTTATTTATCAATTATCTATCCATGTATATTATTGTTCATATTATTATTATTATTATAAGTAGTAGTAGCAGTATAAGCTAGCACTGTAACACCAGCTCCTCTTGCCCACAGTATTATATGGGCAGTGTTGGGAAGGGTCGGGCCTTACTTGTGGGGGTGCCTCTGTGGGTGTAGTGGCTGGGGTACGGGGCGCTCCGGTGGCTCCTCAGGCTGGAGTAGCGCTCGCAGTACGACCCCGAAGAGTGGCCCGGGGTACCATTGAACTGGGGCGGGCTGCTGCTGGGGCAGATGGGGCCATTGCTGGGCAGGAACCATCCACCAACTACACAAGGAAAAGGAAACAGAGGAGTTTTTTTTTTTAGTAAGCAGCTCTGGCAGCCATCTTGGAAGTTGCTGATTGTTTCCAGTAGTGGAGATGGAGACTTACGCTGTGAGTAGCCAGACTGTTGGTTGTCAGTGCTGTGGTCGGGAACATCCTTGTGCTCACTTCTGCTTTTGCCAAAAAAAAAAGAACAAAATTACTACATAGTCATACACCATTAAATGGCTACAGAACTATAGGCAGTGGGTATATCCATAAAGTATGTACTATGATGTTGTATATTGACTTTGAAAAGTGTTTGATATTTGAGGGACACTGTCACAATTGAGTTGATATTTACCTCTCTTTAGCATCCAGGAAGGCCTTAGCGAAGGGGTTGTGCTTGATCTTCAGAGCTGTGATCTACAGAGGAGAGAAGATGGAAACAATGGCGCACCATTAGAGGCGTTCCTTGGAGATACAGGTAGGCAAGCACTGTGATGCAGCCTTAGTTAAGCAAATACTCACCTCCTCATTCTGATAGGCTGTCACAGCTATGAACTGGGTTTCTGGAAACGACTGACTGCTGATCATTTTCTGAATGCCACCAACTTTGACAATGTGTATCCTGGGCTCATACTTGTGCAAGGAGTTCAACATAATCTGTTGAAAGAAGTAAATAACGTAGTGATTAAAAAATATTATACTTCTTATAATTATACTTTGTTTATAATAAAATAAACAAAAATAGTTTTTTTTTGTAAAATGCAAACAGTGACAAATAACTATGCTAATTTTACATACATAAAGGAAAAGTTTAAAAAATCGAACTTCATAAAAAGTATTCAGTGATTTTTACCTGGCCACCTCCATTGAACTTGTTGGAGAGTTTAACTTTACTGAAGGAGACGGGTGCTTTCATCCAGTGCGCACCGAAATTCGGCGAGTCTGGATGGATATAGACACAGCTGGGACTCTGCGGCTCGGGCTTGCCACCAGGGACCCACTCGCCGTTCACGTACTTCCAGCGGTTGTTATCCGCAGCGACGAAGTCCAGGAGGACGGAGTACATGGCGTTCGGGTCTAGGCCTGTGACGCTAGCTCGCAGAACGGGAAACATCCGTCTGAATGATAAAACAAGGGATTAGATTTGTTGGAAATACAGATTTTTTCATATAATAGGCTACTGTGTTTGGGATCATTTTTATTTTGCCTTGTGTCATACCCCTATATTGGGCTAGTGCCCACTTTGTTGCTAAAATAGTTAAAGCACATCTGTAGCACAAAATGTTAAAATGTCAAGATACGTGATATAAAGGTTTGTTAGCATTTTCGGCCTAGAATGTGACCTAGAGAGGAGCAGCAAATGTGCCATAGCCTACTAAAAATCCAACAAATAAATAAATCAAACGGAAACATACCTTCCAGTTTTTGTTACAATCATTTCGTTGGTTAGTTCTTTGAACTTTCCCCATAGATCTGCGTCCTCTAGTTCCAGTTTAATATCCCGTTCCGATGCATCGCCCTTTTCGCTACCCTTCTGAAGCTCGCTCTCCACGGCGCTAAGCAGATGATCCAGTCGCTGGTCGGGGTTGGAAGAAGTCATAGTTCCTGTCTGTCTGTCACAAGTCCGCTCGTAAACCACGGTCCAAGGTGAGTTGTTGTTTACCAGAGAACGAGGTTGTTTGACTGTAGTACTGCTGGGGTCCCGGAGTTTTAAAAGCCCACCAAAAGACCACATGCTATTAATGGGCGTGGTGAAAACAATGGCCCTGCCCACTTTGGTAGCCTATGGAGCGCAATGTTGTTTCTCCCAAATAGAAAACTGATATTGGTACACTGTTTAGACAACAAGATTTATTACTGATGTATTATTTTGTATCTTTTAACCAGTTAAAATAAGCCTAAATTATGACCGTATAGCCTACCTATTGGATGGCATGATGGGTACAGTAGGCCTACTTCAAAAGACGGTGGATTGACTAGGGCATACATTTCTAACTTGTCAATTAGAATAACAATATTTTAAATTTTAGGCCATTTGAGATAGCCTATAGTTTACGTAAAAACAGTTACATTGCCCTTAGGCTACATATTAAAGAAAGACTGGGCCAGGCTATCCTCTCCCAAATTTGCTTCACAGGAAAACGGAGGAAAGACGCCTGAGCGGAGCTCTTTGAACTCAGTTGTATATTTGCGAGTAATGCTAATCTTTTGTTGTCTCAAATACACAAGTGAGAAGTCTTGTGTTTGCTAGGGACGGGCCATTAGACAGCGGCGATTGACGCGCCCTGTGTTCCTGCGGAAAGTGTGGATGGTCCAAAGGTGATACGAACTTTTCCGTAATGGGTCTGACTGCACTGTGATACGCTGTCACCTTCCTCGAACGTGGCAAGAAAACGTGTTACTGCTGCTTGTACATAACTAATGGTGCCACTGCCACATTACCAAAGACTTGCCGACAAATTATCAAGTAGCTTAACTAATTTCACGGAAAGTATTAAATATTTTTGGCTCTAAGTAGCCAAATTGAACTGCTCCCAGTCGAGCTGTTTGTTAAAGCTGTGACTTGTGCGCAAAGCTACTGATGCAAGCGTGCCTTCCCCAGATGGCAGTGGTGCTCAGTTAAACCTCATATTACCTTAAAATGATCTGAGTCTTTTCATTTAAGTTAGGTCTATGTCTAAACTGAAAGGAAAGGTAAAATATAAAAATAAATAGGCTATGTCAAAAATATCAGATCAGACAGACAGTTATCAGAGATAACTGTTTTTATTGTGGGTCTAAGTTGTTTCACTAGTTAGGCCACCAACATTGTCAACATTGTAAAATGTGTGTTTTTTGTCTTTTTCTAAATTTTAGTACAGAAAAACAACTGTTACAATTCTATATGTAGTCTATGCCTGTAGAATACACTCTCTCTGTCTTTCTTCCTTGATGGACTTGGAGTTGAGAGGAGTCTACTGAGCTCTCGTTTACTGCGGCACTTCCTCCATCCTCTGGGTCATAAATGCTAAGATGGCCCTCACACCTTTACATCCCTTGGATGAAGATGACTCTTTCTTCTCCTCCTGTAACTGTCTGCCAGAGGACATCTCCCCGTAAGACCCATGCAGTTAATGCCCCCCCCCCCCCCCCCCCCCATCCAACCCCCTGAGTCACCTTGTGTTTTCCCAGCTAACTTACTCCCCCAACCACACTCAAAAGGACCCATGGTCATCTAAGGCAGCTATATTGTTTTGAAACAAAACGGCACTTGGTAAGGCCTGTAGTGTGAACATCTTTAATAGACACTCAATAGTAGCTTATATGCAGTGGAGTAGAGGTAAAAAAGAAAGGTAAATAATATACAGCAAAAGACCAGTGTTGAATTGATTCCAACTTTAACAGTTTTGAGAGTTTATATAGGTCCACAATTTTCTGGACACTATTTAAATTAAAAATGTTAACATTACACTTTTTGCTGTGAATGTGCAAAGCTGGATGAACTAGATAAACTTCTGCTGGATAAACTCTCATAATCATAAAAATGCAAGGACATTTTTTTTACTTTGTAATTTAAAGAGATGCATATGGCATTTATGTGCATCTTTCCTCCACACTGCTTAAATCTGTGTTTTGCTTTTATACTGTACACTGTGTGTATAATCTGTAATCTGTGTATAATCCAGTGGCTAGAACCAAAGCTGGAGAATGTATAGATGTACATAGGACGATAAACCTGAATAAGGTATTGGCTTAGAAGATTACCATACTTTTTAATGTAAGACTAATAAACTGATTTTTTCCTTTCCCTATTTAGTTGTTGTTTTGTTGTTTCACTGCATTTATATCTTGTAGAGCAAGGTGACATTACCAATGTCAGGGAATTTTTACCCAGGAAGCACTGAAATGTACATTTTCACAGTGATTTCAGTCACTGCTTCTCTGATTAATAAACAATTGCACACATGCTGTAGATGAATGTCTTTTCTGTGTACTGAATATAGACCCATCACATCTCACTCAACTCTTTTCCCAGCTCTTAGGAAAGGAATTGGTAAAATCAAGTGTAGTGTATTTGACTACTGTCTCGGGCATCAAAATGAACCTCTGATCACAGAACCACCTCCCTATGCTGGCTCTATCCTTCCCTCTCTCCTGGCCTGGCTGCCTGCTCGGGTCTGTGTGTGCTACCTCCCTCCTCAAGCCTGTTTTCAGAGCTCCTGACTACATGGTGATGTGATTGTTTGGGACATTCTTATGAATATAGCAAAATGTGCTCATCCACGTTTGAAAGTCTGGGTGCTGGATCACAGAACAGACTTAAGTGTGTGGATAAAGTCTGTAACATCTGTTCTTTGCTTCCAAATACTCTTTTTTTCAGATGATGAATGCCTCACCCTCTAAATGTAACAAATATCAAAAAACTAATATTTTGGAAGATATTATTGGAGTTACAGACTGTGTCTAATTACTTTATAGGACACCTTGGTCTCAAGGCATTTCGCTTACATTCAATATAAAGCACTGACCGGGCATTTTTCATTAAAAAAACTGTTTTTTATGTTAAATACATTGATTGACAAGCCACTACTTAACCCCCAAATATCCTCTCTTAAAGCTGTTACCTATGTTTTAGCATGGTCTGTGTGTGTGCTGACCACCCTCTCTGTGTCCCACACGCCTATGCTCAGTGGTCCTGACTGTGTGGTGATGTGATGGCTAAGAAATCCTTGTATTCAAGCCTTCTTCTTACACTCAGCATAAATCCCTGACATGCCATTTTCTATAGTCAGTTTATTTATATAGCACAGTTTAAGTAAAACAGCTTAAGGTTAACCAGAGTGACAAAAAAAAAACTTCAGGGCCTATCAGGGTTGTAGGTGTGGTCTCAACATTGGTGGGGACACAACAATTTCTCAAAATCTCAAACATAGCAATATGAAAACTATCTTCGTGATGTGTTGGAAAAATCGGTAGGGACAATTGAGCTTATTTTAAAATCGCTATGGACATGCCTCTAGCGTTCATACCATAAATTACGTCCATGGGGGATATACTGCCCGACAAAAGCAAAGTGCAGTAACTATGTGAACACTGAAACTGAGAAAAATGCTTTCCAAGTTGTCATACTGCCCAGTCAAAAATGTTGTAGGTATAACAGTGGTGATGCTTTTTTGTAGCTTCTTAATAGGAAGAAGCAAGAAATTTAGTCACAAGACAAAGGAGGTGTTATAAAGTCAATTTTCAATTTTGACCAAATATGTAGTTACTGCATTTTGGCAGTATACTGATAGCTAAATCATTTTTTTACCTCACACATTGTAATAGAATAGAGTAGAGTAGACTAGAGCAGAGTAGAGTAGAGTAGAGTAGGGTAGAGTAGAGTAGCGATAGGCTACTTTATTTTTCCGGAAGGAAATTAAGGAATATTGGTCCTTCCTCCAAACTTTGCTACCTGTATCTCAGCATACATGTAGCAGGAGGACACCCTGTGTCCCTGGCCTGCGTGTCAGTGGTCCCTGAGAGTGTGCTGTGCTTTGCTGTGCTGTGGTGACGTGAGGGTTAAGTCATCCTGGTGCTCTCTGGCATCAGTGGCGTGGCACCCAGGTGAGAAATATTACAGAGTGCTGGTGCTTCACAAAGGCCACAGTTATAAGACTGGGCATATTTTCCAGCGGAGCGCTTCCCCCCAGACTGAGTGGGTAAACAGGGGAGGTGGATGAGTCAGCCATGGGAAGAAGAAGAAGAGGCAAAGTACACACACACACACACACATATACACGTAGAGGAGGACACATAGGAGGACACGCACACAGGGGAACACACACACACACAAGCAGGGGGACACACACGTGTGCACACATATACATGTGCACACATACACACACACACATACACACACACACAAAGTACAAACCCACAAACAACCACAGACAGAAATACACATGGACAAATACAAATGTGCGTGCGCGCACACACACACACACAGACACACACACACACACACACAAATATACAACAAGACATAAATATTATGAATGTGAACGTATTTAACAGCAATTTCACAATCAACATGGTAGGTATAGCAAATCTTGAGTGTGAGTATCTATGAGTTTTTATATAGGAAATGTATTTACATAGACTGTCTATTGTATTTTCAAAGGTTGTAAGTATATTGTATGCTTATCACCAAACAGTACTGAAACCATGTATTTCCTGCCCATTGGTTTCTATTGCAGGAATGGGCATTGTAGTTTTATGTGACTTTATGAGCAGGTAACCACAACAAAACACTACAGTCAATGTAAATCAGAAAAGGTGTTTCCTTAGCAGTCAGAATAACGTACAAACAAAGCCTGAAACCTAGCTGGTTCCTTTGCCTTTCTACCTCAACTCCTAAAAAAAGATCTCTCTGTCTCTCTCTGTCTCGCTCTCTGTCCCCCATCTGCACCCCCACCCCTAACACCTCTGTCACCCCCCAACCCCCCCACAACCCCCCGTCTGATGTGGATTCAGCCCTAAGATGCGTCTGTCACTGTTGCGTTTCCACTTCAAGTTCAGGAAATCTAAACTTTCCTCTCCTAATCACCCGGCCTTTTGAAAGGGATAAAAAGAATTAGCTGGGATAGTAATTGCCCCTCTTCTCAACAACCACCTCCTCCCCCCTGATTGGGGACTCGTACAATGGCTCAGGGCCCTTTGCCATGCAAATACAGGAGCTGGGATGGATGTTGGGCAGTGCTGGCTCGGATGGGTTCGGGCCTTCGGGGATGGAGCAGAGAGGGAAGAGCCCAGACGCCATGAACCTCCTCACCTCTCCACACTGAGGACACAGGGGAGGGGATGGAGGAGTAAATACAAGAGAAAAATACAAGGACACTTTGCAAGCAATACAGCCACGTGGTCAAATATACAGATAGATAGACATATACAGACAGACAGAGAGACAAGCAGGTAGAGAGATTCACAGATATATAAACAAATACACAAACAGACAGACAGACAGACAGACAGACAGACAGACAAGAGATAGATAGATAGATAGATAGATAGATAGATAGATAGATAGATAGATAGATACATACATACATACATACATACATACATACATACATACATACATACATACATACATACATACATACATACATACATACATACATGGATAGATACATAGATAGATACATAGATAGATAGATAGATAGATAGACAGACAGACAGACAGACAGACAGACAGACAGACAGACAGACAGACAGACAGACAGACAGACAGACAGACAGACAGACAGACAGACAGACAGACAGATAGATAGATAGATAGATAGATAGATAGATAGATAGATAGATAGATAGATAGATAGATAGATAGATAAATTGTCTGTAAATCGCTGGTGTTGTTTTGTTGTGTGGTGGCTGGCTGGTTGTCATAGGTACTGCAGAGTGTGTGCTAGGCTTGGTTCAGAGGTGTGAGAATCCCTCGGGTCATGCAGTGAGTGGACTTCCAGCTCTGATTTACTGCTGTGTTTAAAGCTTGGGCTTTCCTGGCAGTGCAGGGCATGGTCATTAGATTCATACTATTTCAGGCACCAGTGTTGTATAGTAACGAAGTAATAATACTTCACTACTGTACTTAAGTACATTTTGGAAGAATTTGTACTTACTTGAGTTTTTAAAATTTTGATAACTTTTACTTTTACTTCACTATATTTCCAAACCTAATTGCATACTTTTACTCTGATACATTTTCAATGTGCCGTTTAGTTACTCGTTACCAAAAAAAAAAAAAAAAGAAAGAAACAAACTGACTGCAATGAAGTCAGGACGTGCCTGTCTTGTTTGCAATTGCCACTTGTGCATGACAACAAATAGGCTACACCTGTTGGCTTCACGCAGTAAGCTAGCTTCGCACTCAGTCCTGATAGAAGAGGAGACGGAGACAGCAGTGTTTTATGTTTTTGTTCTTGATGGGTTAATGTACGCCTCATTTTCAGCACTGACTTAATCGTATTTTAAAAAACAAAGGTTTACGAAAAAAAGGTTTAAAACTGTGGTCTCCATCTTCAAATGCCAGATAACATTCAGTTTTCTCTCCACTTTTGTTTATAATGACAGCAATTGGTCATGCATGTGCATTTTCAGCAGTGTAATTGCTTGTCATTTAAGATTAACCATAGGTGCTAAATGACCTTGGTTGGGTTTCCCAGTTAAGAACCTTCTTAACGAACCTTCTAATCTTTGGTAATATGCTCCCACCTGAAGTTCTGGTATAACATGTGGCGTCCGACTGAACTCATCAATGCTAAGAAGCATTTTGGGAAACGCGGTTGTTTCTTACGTGAGCCTTAAGAAGGGTCTAAGTTCTTAACGCTAAGAACTTCTTAACTGCATCTGGGAAACCCGGCCCTTCACACTTAACCAAAGTATAAAAAAATATTACAAATTCAGACTGCCTTTGCCTGTTATTAACTTTTACTTCTACTTTTAATTACATTACTTGAGTACATTTATTTTTACATTACTTGTCATACTTAAGTACCAGAAATTTCTGATACTTTAAGACTTTAACTCAAGTAACATTTTAGTCAGTGACTTTGACTTTTACCAAAGTCATTTTTTGAATGGGTACCTGTACTTTTACTTGAGTGTGATTTTCCAGTACTTTATACAACACTGTCAGGCACACATTATTGTATGTGTAATAATGGATGTGTGTGTGTGTGTGTGTGTGTGTGTGTGTGTGTGTGTGTGTCTGTGTGTGTGTGTGTGTGTGTGTGTGTGTCTGTTACCAGAGGCGGCGAAATATAAAATTACTTTACTTGAGTCAAAGTATAGATACTCTTTGTCAAATATTACTCCACTACAAGTGGAAGTTGGCATGCAGAATTTTTACTGAAGTTCAAGTACAAAAGTACTTGTTTTCAAAATCACTTAAATATTCAAAGTAGGCTACTGCTATTTTTTTATTTTTATGTGTTTTTTATAATATGGGGCCACAAACAGGTCAGTAAAACTTGACCTGAACCTGAGCTCTTTTATACACAACATCGCTATTTTTTCATTTTAGGGGTACCTGATGTCATAGTTTTGCTACTGTTAAAAGCAGGACTATATATGTTTTTTATTTTAATATAAATATTTAAATGCAAATGAACAGATGCAAAATTAAGTAATTAGGAGAATTGTGGTCATCATATATGCCTAGCTCTTTGAAAATGATTGTTGCTGGTTTCTGTCCTTTAGCCTGGGAATAAATCCTCACGTAGTTTCAATGATTCGAGTATTCAAGGAGTTTTGTTGTAACATAGTGAGAGTGAGACATGTAATGAATTTGCAATTCTGTTGAGCAGTCTAACCTGGGCGTAAGTGTGTGTGTGTGAGTGTGTGTGTGTGTGTGTGTGTGTGTGTGTGTGTGTGTGTGTGTGTGTGTGTGTGTGTGTGTGTGTGAGAGAGAGAGAGAGAGAGAGAGAGAGAGAGAGAGAGAGAGAGAGAGAGAGAGAGAGAGAGAGAGAGAGAGTGTATTAGTGGAGAAGAAAATATAGTTGTGTAAATTTAAAACCTCAGTTAGGAATTGAGCGCATCCATCTTTCATCAATGTAGCGAGTACTTTATGTTCACATTTTGTTCAAATATAATGGAGTAAAAAGTACAATATTTGTCCTGAAAATGTAGTGAAGTGAAAGTTACAAGTTGTGAAAATGTTTAATATTCAAGTGAAGTACTGATACCTGAAAATTGTATTTAAGTACAGTACTGTCCACCTGTCTGTTGCTCTTTGAGTGTCTGAATTGACTCTAGTTTTTGCCATGGTACCACATCATTCTTAACTTGTCAGATATGTGATGTATGTTTGTGTGTGTGTGTGTGTGTGTGTGTGTGTGTGTGTGTGTGTGTGTGTGTGTGTGTGTGTGTGTGTGTGTGTGTGTGTGTGTGTGTGTGTGTGTGTGTGTGTGTGTGTGTGTGTGTGTGTGCGTGTCTGTGTCTGTTTGTTTGTAGGTTTCATGTTGCTGGGTGTAAATTTGTGCAGCTGAGGTCAGCAGACACTGAAGTGTGAGAAAACATGATTAAGGCAGCCAGCTGCGTCCTCATCCTCATCTCTCTCTCTCTCTCTCTCTCTTTCTCTCTCAATAGCAATATTAAAAGACCACGCCGATGCCAAGGGGGGCATGGATGGGTGTAGGGTATGACTAACTGTATTTTTCTGCACACACACACACTCACACACACACACACACACACACACACACACACACACACACACACACACACACACCACACCACACCACACCACACCACCTTACTTTCCTCTTTATCACATAACTGAGATGCTGTGATCATCCCAATTATTGTACTCTAATAACCAATCGATCTGACTGTGTCTCACAGACACGTGAGCTATTTAGTGGACGCCACCAGATCTTCTGTAATTCCTGGGGGGCAAAGCTGATCTATCACGGCCATAGATCCACTATGTGCTCAGCGAGGGAACAATTCCTGAAAACTACCCGAAGAAAAATATTACTTTTTAAAACACTCTTATCTTTGTCTCTCAGAGACCAGTGAAATGTTATTGACTTTTGATTTATTTCTCCTAATACCTCTTTGGGAAAAAACACAAATTATTTGTTTTTTTATATTTACACAAAAACTTCTTTCTTTCTTTCTTATTTGTTTCTGAAAGACAAAGTCAGTACAATTCATTTTCCTCTGTATACAGCTCCTATTCATACTGGTTGAGACCCATTTCTTTGACATTTGGTCATATTATGGCCCCCTAGTCATATTATTTGCTATTGTCTAGTATTTAGTAACTTATTGTAATTATGTATTAAAGTAATATTCTACCAAATGATTTGTGCTATGCTAATTTGATGTTCTAGTTGACGTTTCTTGTGATTTTGTTGTTGTGTCAATTTTTATACATTTTTATGTAGCATTTTTAAGAGCATCTCCATGTCTCCTTCGACCATCTATATTTGAAATACCTCACGCATCTTTTAGTTCCTGTAAAACCACTAATTAGCAAAACAACAATAAACCACTAAAAAGACAGACTGCTAAAAAGCAGAAATGGCCTGCAAATTTAATGAATGTGCACCAGACTTTATCAGTATTTTATGAGTTGTACTTATCACGGTAAACCATCTTACAGTACAGTGATGCTACTGTTCTGGCATCTGTGGACACCTCAGATTTTAAACATCTTTGATTAAGCACAAAAATGTATTATCTGTTACTGTTAAAAGACCGTGTAGCTGGATATCTCAAATGTGTTTCACTTTTTTTGAGTTTTAAGAGTGTGGTGATGTTGTGTGTGTATTACTCTGACCCCCGCAGTGGTGTGTGTGTGCTTGTGGAGGCTTTCCCATAACTGCTGGGGGCAGAGGCCAGTCTGTGTCACGAGAGCACAGGAGTCTGGGACGAGGTGTGGGCAGGGGGGCAGTGTGTTTTTTTTTTTCTTTTGGTTGGGGTGGTGGTGGAGGGCTGGTGGGGGTGTGGGGTGGTGGGGGTGTTGACCGTAAATTGGAAGTAAACAAAGGGGGCAGGGCCAGAGGAGTCCCCCCCTTTACTGCCTTCCCACGCCAGCCAGCCACAGCGCACTCACAAGTGTTACCTGCAGAACACGGCCTGACCCCCCCCCCCCCCCCCCCCCCCCCCCCCCACACACACACACGCACACACACACACACACACACACACACACACACACACACACACACACACACACACACACACACTCGCTCTCTCTCTATCTCTCTCTCACACACACATACAGTACACACACACACACATACAGCACACACACACACACACACACACACACCCCTCCAACCACTACCGCTACCGCTGCAGCCCCGATGCTGGTGAGCTACCCCCTGCCACTGGAGCTCCAATCTGCCCAAGTGCTGCTGTAGCCCAGGTGTACAAACAGTAAACCTCAGGCCTCAGATCAAAGCCTCTCATTAAAGCACAATAGGCACGGCCCCCTAATTTGCCATTTTACCATTGCTTGTGTGGGACTCTTTTCCACCCCCCTATACTGGACACATGAGACAGCGCCCCCCGCTGGAGTCAATTATTTTACACATGTTGACATAGAGAGATGATGTTTCCCTTCAAAAATGATCATGTAGCATATATTATTAATGTTATGGTAAGGTGGCTTTGAAGTCATTGGTGCAGTAATGAACTTGCCTTTTTAATACTAATTACATATTACTATGTAAGTTCTGCCTAATACTTCAATGGAATTCATATATTTTCATTTAATATTTTATATCTTGACTAGAACAGATGATTAGTATGGATGATTAGGTAGGTAAGTTCATAAAACAGAGCTAGTCCAACTAAAGTCCTGAAGCCGATTTTCGATTAGCATCCACACATGTAGTTTTACCCAAGAGCCACTCAAATGGACAGTTATTCCAGCCTGCTTCCAACAGTTCCCCTAGTGGCCAGTATTGTGTCCTACAACGGGCAGAAATTCGCTAAATCTAAAATAATCTTTGGTGAGGGGGAATGCGCGTTATGATTAGCACAGAGGTGTTACCTGTCACAGCATGCATCCATAACAACCCTCAAACCCTCAAATGCTCCGGTGTCTCCGAGCATTTTTCTGGGCTGGATGAATTTCCACTGGACGTTCACACCGAGGTGTGTTAGGGTTAAGAACAGCTCAGAACCTGATGTAGAGCAACTAAACATAGAGAACAGAATGAGCTTGGCCTCACCTCATCGCTCATCCATACCCCTGTGACTCACACAGACAGATTCATATGGCGGCACATATCACATATAAGTGTGAGAATGATGGTGTGGGTACGTGTGTGTGGGGGCACATACTACCAAGTATAGCTATATTAAAGTATTGGATATCATTGAACCTATGAACTCTAAAAAGCAATATAGCTGCAAAACAAAAAAAATGATGAAATATTATACAATCTTTTCAACATTACTTGTGTTTGACATATCCTGTTTTGTGTTGAATAATACATTGCCTTGTTTTTAACCCAAAGTCATACTGTCAAAAAATAATAAATTCGCTGTTCATTAACAGTGGAACACATGGTATTTTCCATTATAAAAGACATGTTTATTTAAAAACCATGTGTGTCATAAGATTGCCAGCAGTTTTGCTGGATTGATGTAATGGGACATCAAAGACGGATTCTTATAATTTTGTCTCCTTGTTGTCTTCTTTTTGTTAGTCTTTGTCTCTGTATTTGTCTTCTTCTTAATATGCCTTGTGTTGTTCTCAGTGTATAAAAATGCACTATACAAATAAATACCTACCCACCCACCATAAGCACAGATATATATCATATTCATATATCACTTCTATAACTATATTGCTGTAAATTGAACCTACATTTTAAACTCTAGCCAGCCATTTTTATCTATTTCAATTCTATTCTTATATACTGTGTTTATGGATCTGTTGTTGTCTGCTCCAAATGACATCTCATAATACTTCATATAGCGACAATAAAGACTTCTGTTTCTACTTCTACTTCTTCCTCTATGGCTATGACTACAGCACAACTCCTGTGGGAGTGAGCTGACTCTGGGCTGCCCTGCTGGAGAGTGCTTGGGACCCTGGGAAAGGAGGTCTGTCTGGGCTGAGCAGGAGCGCTGTAGTGGCCCGCTGGCTTTGATGGCCGCTGGCCCTTTGTAGTCGGCGTGGAGATGGCTTGTTAGTCAGTAAAAGTGACGGCTAAATGGCTCCCTAACAGGAAGCAGTTTACACGGTGACGCTGGACCTGCCGTGGGCCCTCCATTGTCTGAGGCCTGCTATTCCTCCTCATTATCATTTCCATAAGAAAGGAACAGTAATTGCCCTTTTCTTCTGGCCTCCCTTCATCTTCGGGGGAACCTCGTTCCTCTGTTTTCCTTGGCCCTCGTCTCTCTCTCTCTCTCTCTCTCTCTCTCTCTCTCTCTCTCTCCTTCCTTCATCTCTCCCAACACGGTTTATCTCTCTCTTTTCCTTCCTTCTTCACTCTTAAGACGGTTTCTCGCTCTGTCTCTCTCTGACTCTCTCTCTCTTTCTTTCTCTCTCTTTCTTTCTCCCTCCCTCCCTGTCTGTCCACCTTTCTTAACACCTCTGAGCTCAGAGTCTTGGGAAGGAGTATAGAATTTTTTTTTTCAAAAGCCAAAAAACATCTTTTGTTTTTAACTGCAAATTTCTGTCTGTCTCATTTCTTTTTTCTCTCTCTTTTTTCTTTCTCTTTCCTCTCTTTCCACCCCCCTTTCTTGTTCCTAACTCGTTCTCTCTATTTCGCTCTCTATGTCTCACTTTTTTTCATTTCTAAAAAGCTTGATCATGTTCACAGAGCTCAGAATGACCGATAATGCTGCTTTTCAATCTCTCAGCTACCTGAGGTCTGGGAAAACATGTGCACAAGTCTGACCTTCCCCAAGGTTTGTGTCAAGAGCAGAGGCTGCGTTCAGTGGATCTGAGCTCTGAGTCAGATGAGAGATATGCACACAAGTTCCAGTAACAGCTTATAGTACACAACCAGTAGTCCATCCAGAGTCTATAAAATGTGTAAATTTAACATATATCCTGCTTGCCTCTGCTTACCTAAAGCCTTTTTGATGTGGAAGATTGAAGTTTACACATCAAGCATGCAGCAATGTACGTATGTCACTCATCTATAGTGTTTTTCCTTATGGATGTATGTATATTCAGGTGAATATATGTGAATATATATATATATATATATGCGTTATTCAGGTTGATCATTACTGATCCAGTCTCAACATTGAGGCAGCAATGATGTTGATGACATTATATTAAATTAATATCTCTGATCTTCCTCTCTGATCTCAACACCTCATTTAAATTACACAGGATGTTAGCATATGTAAACTATTAGCATGCATAGATGAAAGGCTTTAACAATTTCTTAGAATCTAACACAGTCTCAAACAATTCTGGCCATGACCTGTGTCTAGACTAGAACCAGATCTCCCGTAAGTGATCTTCAACTTGACTCCAACAAAGATGGGCACACACACTTCAAATCCATTTCTTGGCCAATAAAACACCAAAGTGTGTGGACCCATCTGTCTTGGATTGTCCTGCACTTAGACCTGAGATGTGGACAAAGATTTTTAGTTTTGTAATTGATCTTCACCTTGAGTCACAGGAAGAGGAAGTCAAGCTTTAGCCTCTTCACAGCTACCTACACCCCCCCCCCCCCCCCCACCCCCTCCACTCCCCCACACCCTCCACTCTCAACCCCCCCAAGCACACTTCCTTCACAGCTGCCACCCCCCCCCCCCTCCTCCTCCTCCCCTTTCCTCCACCCGGCAGCGTGAGAAGCGAGTGGGCCACTTCATCCGGCTATGCGGGGCGAACGACCGACAACGTCCTAATCCCGTCAGGCTCAACACGTGCACACATGCAAACACGGGCCAAGCACGGCTTTTCCCCCTCGCACACCAGAGGGTACTCACAGCCCACTGGGTGCACAAACACTGGCACCTCACCGCCCTTCCTGTTAGCTCATCTGGGGAGGGTGGCTGGAGGTGGGAGATGGGGAGAGGGATGATATGCATAGATGATTGGATAGATAAGGCCTGGTGGTCTTTCCAGAAGTGTTTGCACGTCCCAAACTCTAGGGTCTCTACTTGCTGTGGGATTCTAGCCCAAATGGTTTGAGTGGAGGGCTTTTAAAATTGTATCAGAACCACTGAAATTATACATACATATTTATCATCTGGAATATTATACATACAGTTTGTATTAAAACACCAAGAAAAACTCCAAGGGACTCTTATCTCCTATCTGATGTTTCCCATTCCAAGACACAAAACTACTCGAAAACTACTCAAAAACTACTTCTGAGTCCTGTAAGCGACCCTAGGTGGACATTTCAATACATGTTGTACTGTTATGAGACCTGTTATGAGCTCTGAAATATAAAATAATGTTTTCATTTTTTTTTTTTTTACAGAATAATGTAACTCAACTGTGTTTGAGAGATAACTGAAGTAGGTACATAGCAACTTCACAATTTACACAGAACAGAACAACTTGTGCTACCTTCTGTAAAACCACTTCCCCTCTACCTTTGAGCCCTCCTCAGTCCACTGGTCAAGGAGAAGCAGGGGTGCCTGCCACTTTGGATAGGTGCAGGGTGGTGGGGGTAGAGGAGTTGGGTTGGGGAGGGGAGGGTGGGCGGCAGTACACAGCCCCCCTGAGTGAGTTAAGTTTACTCACCTTTGGAGTCGGACCACATGTGGATCTCCACAAAGGCCGGTGGCCGTGACGCTTGTCTGCTCTATTGTACACAGTGGAGCCAGAGGGACCGAGACCCGTGAGCTCTCTGGTTGGCTTCTAGTCCCGGATCCATAAAGGCCCACTGGTCTCCTCCCAGCATATTCAGGTTTATTTGTTTATTTAGTTTGATGGCGGCATCCAGGTGAGCTCCTATTTGGCTGTGCTGGGACACATTAAGGCATGTAAACATGCCATTGTTTGTTAGGGTTAGCTACATGTTATTGTGGTGTGGCTTGTGTGTTAATTTGCTGTTCTGAGAAAACTGGGCCATAGAATGTCAGTGTTTTACATGTGATCTTTACCATAATTTTTGGATCATCAACATAACTGGGTTAGCATACTTATATGCAAACTAGCACACTAACTGAGGTCCAGTGAGTTATGGTTATAGCATTGGTAAGTGCGCCCAGAACAGGAAATGGCCGAAGAGTGTGAGCTTAGTTACAAAACCAAGGTCTACATGTCAAAAAATGAAATTAAAATTTGATGATGTTTGGGGAATTAATGAGCTCAGGTAGTGATTCTCAGGTAGTGATTATACACATGGCTAGCCTTACAGGCCTTGTGGAGATCAAGGTATTGAAGGTACAGTTTATTTATGGTCAAAACTGGTGCTCTGACTCCATCTGCTGGCAGTTAAAGGAAACACGTTTAAGTGTGTTGCAGATGTCATGATTATCTGTCTCACACCACATATTTGGTTAGTCACTTTGAAGTAAGTAGAAGTGATAGAGTGTATTCTCACCTGACATTTGTGAAAAAAGTCATGTTATAACAGGGCAATGCAAGAGCAGAGGTGTTCACGTTTGTAAAATGTATAATCTAACATTAAAATTGCAGAGTTGTTGCAGAGTTGTTTTCATTCATGATGCCCAATGTTTGTTTGTTTGTTTGTGGATGGATAGAGGAAGAGCGCTCAGGTGGAGTTGTTACTTACACTAACATTGGAAATGTTACTAATGTTACAAAATGTTACTAAGTGCCACTTAGTCTTGGATTGTTTTGATTTTGTTTTTTAGTACATATTTGTAATCATTTATATTTCAGTTATCAGGTCATTGGGTGAATATTTGTATTGCTTTATATATATTATATATAATATATTATAGTAATATAGTAATATATAATAACTAGCTAATACTATATAAAACTAATATATATAATATTTATTATATAGGCCTATATAAGTATATATTAGTATATATATATATATATATATATATATATATATATATATATATATATATATATATATATATATATATATATATATATATATATATAAGCATAGTTCGAATTACGTGGGAGCCAATGGGAGCTGAGCTCCCATACCCTCAGGCTCCAATGAAAGAAGCTAATGTCATTTACTGTGGAGGCTTCTCGAATATGTCATATTACCATGATAAGCTTAAATATATCACCATATAAACATAAATAAAATTCGCTTTATTTACGATCACCCTGCAGCCCTCTTTGTATTGAATTACGACGTGATATTGATTCACCATCACAGCACTATGCGCGCAAATCTGAAATATGGGGCTTGCGAACGTGAAGTTCAGTCCGAAGAAGACTTCTCATCTACCTCCTATCTTATATCAATCTTCCTTCATTTTGTAATGCGTTTTTAGAAATGCAAAAATAATGCGTAGGTTGCCTAAACTTTACGCCATGCCACCGAAAAAAAACAGCACTGGCTGGCCTTGTGTCGTTTGGCTTCACAGCGAAAAAAATTACTAATTTAAATTTAAATTAAAATTAATTTAAAAATTAAAGGACAGTGCGTTTTTCTTTTTTTTTTTTTTTTATAATTCGAACCCTGGTTGGATGGACATGAAATGATGGACAGACGAATGGACCAATGGGTTGGATGGACAGCGTTAATGGACAGACGAATGGACAAATGGGGTGGATGGACAAGACAATAAAGCCATGCGTCAAGACTCCTCCTCCTGCTCCGCTCTACCACCAATCCAGTGGCTGCATGCTCCTTTCAAGGAAAGGACATGCACACGTGCGTGCATCAACACACACACACACACACACACACACACACACACATACACACTACCCACACTCAGCACCAATAATGACCCAGTAAAGGTGCACACACTAATCCCGGTAGAGTTTATAGATAACATGGCATATACACAGTCATGTATGCATAAGCCGAAATGAGCAGGTCTCACAGCTGGACGTGTAAACGTGAGTGTGTGTGTGTGTGTGTGCACGTGTCTGGGAGAAGATGACTGTAATGGTATAAATGACAGCAGAATGTCTGCATTGCCTTTGTGCACTAATGTGCATTTACCTGGGTGTGTGTTGGGTTGTGTGTTTGGCCTACCTATGTGTGTATTGTGGTATGTGTGTGCTGGGGCATGGTTGTTGCCTGTGTGTGTGTGTGTGCGCGTGTGTGTGTGTGCGTGCCGGGCTGGGCTGTCATGGGCTGGCCCCGCAGCAGCGTGTGGGAGGAGGAGTCTCTGACGGCGGAGGAGAAGGAGCAGCGGGAGCGCGAGCGGCGTCTGGCCAACAATGCCCGCGAGCGCGTTCGCGTGCGCGACATCAACGAGGCCTTCAAGGAGCTCGGCCGCATGTGCCAACTACACCTGCACAGCGACAAGGCGCAGACCAAACTGGTCATCCTGCAGCAGGCTGTACAGGTCATACTGGGCCTTGAGAAGCAGGTGCGAGGTATGCGGTCCTCCAGGAACGCACAGGTGTGGGTGGGTGGGTGTTTGGAGGCCCTTGACCAGGGGCGTGTCCTGTGCCTCCGTTGAAGATGAATCAGGAAGCTCAGATGGGCCCAAACAGGAAGTTGAAAAGGGGGGTTGGGAAGTTTCTGTCTGCTTTTTGGCCGCCTGAGGTCGCACTATTTTAATTAATTTATCTATCTATCAATCCATCAGTTTTGTTTTTTTTTTAAATTGTATTTTGCCTTTCCACATGTGCTTAAATTTGTATTTTTGCTTTTTGTCTGAGCCTTCAGCTCTTTTTGTTGCTTTTCGCTGTCCGATCCTCAGCTCTACTCTCTGTGCTGTTCCCACTCCTCCAGTGACGGCCTACAGTGGCACACACATACTTTAGTTCACCTCTCTACCTATTTTCTCTCATTCACTTTCTGTGCATCTTTTCTTCATGACTGAGCTTCCATCCATCCATCCATCCATCCTTCCGCCTGTCTCTGCGTCTGGCCCCTGCCATCAGTCTGTCTAAAAGTGTGAACGTGTCTGCATCGGAGCTCTGCCTGCTTCCTTGGCAACCGGTACGCCTGTCCAGAGTTGACTCTGTTAAAGAGCCCAGTCCATCTGCTTCCCCTCTCTCTCCTTGTGTCTCTCTCTGTCTTTCTCTCCATGTGTGAAGAGAGGAATCTTAACCCTAAAGCCGCCTGCCTGAAGCGTCGAGAGGAGGAGAACCCTGGCAACCACATGTGACTCAGGTGTGTGTGCGTGCGTATATATGCATGCTCATACACATGCCAAAGTGTGTATGAGTGCCTTTCTATTAGGGCTGCTCAATTAATCGAATTCTAATCGTGATAACGATTTAAGCGCCAAACGATCTCAAAACAAATAAAATTGAGGGCAACAATGTTTTTGTCCTAATTATTTTCTACTGTTTGTACTGTACATTTGATGTATACATTAGACATTTCTACTGTTTGTACATTAGACATCAAAGGAGACTTACTAATGTTTACGAAGAAAGGTATTAGGGAAAATCCAAAGGTACAAGAATGTTTTTTCGAAATGTTTTTGAATACATTCTCAATAAAGGAAGCATGTTACTGAGGAAAACAAAATAATCGTTTGAATAATCGTGATTTCAGTTTTGGCCCAAATAATCGTGATTCAGATTTTTTCCATAATCGAGCAGCCTTACGGTGCCTGTCCACTATCGCGGTGCGTTGAGATAGCTTGCCGCACCGCCACCCCTTGTGTTGCCGGATCGCTACTACAGGTAGGCGTGTACCGAAAGTGCTGTTGAAAGACCACAGCTCAACATTAGCATGTCTGTGTGTGGCTTGTGTCCTCTATTGTCAGTCGCGTTGATTAAAAACATGTAAAAAGTCTAATGTAATGTAATGTGAAAATGGCTGTGTCTCCATAGCACGTTCTTGCAGTTAACATCGCCCCCAAATCTGCTGGAATCAAACCAGTATCCCTCCATTTGCTGGACGACTTCTTTACCTCCAGAGAAACGACACTGTCGGTGTACTTAGATTTTCTACGGCATACAATTTCACTCATATCACCAATAGAAACTGTAATAATAATAAAACAACAGTTTTCTTTTCTCGAGAAAGGTGCATATTCACGAGAACTGATTTCGTCATGACAATACCTCACTTGTGATCTACTTTCATTGGATAACGTGGGCGCGTCCGCCGGAATAATTTGCATAAAGTTGAGCAGAGCCCAACTTCTTGACGCGCCGCAACTGTCCGAGCTGCCGCGCCGGAATCCCGATAGGCTTTGCGAGGACGGCCATACTGACTTGACGGACTCCATTGGAAATGAATTGAATGCCTGCAGCGCGGCTTGACGCGCCGCGATAGTGGACAGGCACCGTTATATATGCGTGTATATATGCATGCTCATACACATGCCAAAGTGTGTATGAGTGCCTTTCTATTAGCTCCTCTTAGCACTAGCCAGGTCCTTGAGCAATGCTAGGATGCTGATCTCTGAGCCGGTTTTTGTTTCTTACCGTGTTTACTCTTCTTCTCTCTCTCCATATGTTCTCTTTCAGGTTGTCTTAAGAAGATAGAAAACAGCTGTGGCCTTAATGACGGCAATCATCTCAGCCGGCAGACATGCATATACACTGCCCTAGTGTGTGTCAGCGCAAACACACACACACACGCACACACACACACGCACACTTTTGTTTATAGCTGACATTTTGACCATACCCCTATCTACATGTACACTGACCATTAACAGCACCTGCTGGTGCTGACATTGAGACACACACACACAATTTATAGCCCAGTGTGACATTGTCCATTGTGCACTAGAGAGAATGACTGTCTGAGAGAGACTCTGGCCCACTCAGGCAGAGAAGGACTATAAAGGATCTTTTTCAACTGATATTTTTTTAATGAAATTTAGAGCAAAAAAAGTGTTGCTTACTTCACAGCGACATAACATGAAAAACAAAGGAAACAGGAAACACGAGGATATTTGAATCTTTTACTCTTTTGAAATGGAACAAATGGCTGACAGAAGACTGAGCAGAAGAGTCCTCCAGTGATAGGGACCTACGAAACACCACTATCAACACATCAGCACAACCCTGGGGACCAGGGACTCTGTGTGTCTTTGACTGGATGAGTCCTGATTGTGTTTCCAAGTTTGTTATGGCATCTGTACAACCACAGACATACACACACACACACACAGCCACTGTGATGTATGTTAAACAGAGAGGTATTCACGGGCTTCCCTCAGAAGCATCTGGAAGCCTTCCCTGGGCTGTGCCCTAGCTAGCCGCTGCAGCCAAAGGGCTTGACCGCTTTACTCTTCAGACAGCCACTGGGTCTGCTCTTACAGTGTGTGGATGACCACACAGCCATTAACCATACACTGCCCATATTTGTAACCACATATAACCATGCTGTGTCAGATTATCCAGGGGACATCTCTGCTAGGTCAGGAGGGCAGTGCCGCCATCAGGCTACAATGCCAAGCTGCAGGCACACACTTTGGGCTCGCGTGCCAGACACGACCTAAGTCACGGCAATATTTGTTGCCATCTCCACACCCTACACTTTTTTTTCATCTGATAGAGCATGACAGTGATTCAAAATGTACGACAGAGACAAGAGGATCTACTGAGAGTTATATAAAAAAGTAGTTCTACTATTGATGATGATGATGATGATGATGATGATGATGATGATGATGGGCAGCTGTGGCCTAGTGGTTAGGGAGTTGGTCTGGCAATCGGAAGGTTGCTGGTTCGAATCCCACCCTACCCATGGTTGAGATGCCCTTGAGCAAGGCATCTAACCCCACACTGCTCCAGGGACTGTAACTGAAACCCTGTAAATATCTGTAAGTCGCTCTGGATAAGAGCGTCAGCTAAGTGTAATGTAATGTAATGTAATGTAATGATGAGCACATGAGCTGGGCCGGCTGTGTGGAGGATGTGAGGGCATAGCTGACTGTGTTGGCGCGCAGAGGAACGCTGCTGCAGTAGTGGATTATTCTGGCCAGACTGCCCTGCCCCACTTAGAGAAGCGTAGACTAGCCTTTCTGTGTGTCAATTTCTTTATTCGTTTCTTTCAGACCGTTTGTAAAGGGGTTATTGTTAGCAAACCCAGTATGTTTAAAGTGATTTACACTTTGTACTTTGTATTTTTTCCCTTTTTATACAGATGTTTTTTTCTGTTTTTGTTAGTTAATTTTTGGATTGTGTTTTGTATGAACTACATTGGTTTAAAATGTAATGTGTTGAAAAGGCTCATTATGGATGCCAGAACAAAATGTTGACATTGACCGGCCTAAAGGGAAGAATCCTGTGACAAGAATTAGAAATGGGGAGGGAATCAAAATGCCTGGATTTCCAAGGAGTGGATATTGCACGGTTGGCAAGTGCAACTTTGCTTTACTTTATTTTTGACATTTTACCAGATCATGTTTGGTTATCAACTCTTGTGTCCAGTGCCCCTAAAGTAAAAGAGAAGTAGACTTGTCGGAACATTGGTGTTATATTTCAATAAATGCCCATTACTAGGAGGTGGCCCATGCACGCTTTTGAGATCTATCTGGGTTTGGGGTTTGGTGGGGTACATGTGCTTCATCTTGCCATTTTCTTTTGGAAAGGAACATGATGTTTTTCTTTACCTGTGAAGAAGCAGCATCAGTGTGGCCCTGGCTGGTGTGGTGTGGTGGGCTCATGTGGCCCCGGTGTTCCATGTCCTCACCAGGACAGATCTGCCTCGTGTCACACCTGGGCCTGCCCTATGGTGAAGGGCAGAGTGGCTCTCTTCTGCCCCCTATGGGGAAGGCATTGAAGAGTGGAAATATGCCAGTGTTTGACTGTCATGTTAAAACAGTTCAGTATATTTGTTTTTGTGTGTTACGTTGGGGTGGACATGGTGAATTAAAATGTTGATGATACAGAACATTTAATTTCAAAGCTCCACTGATACAGAGCCATAAAGACATGTTTAATTTATGATCTTTTTAACACTGAATTTAACACAAAAAAAAAAACTAATTTCGGTTCTTCCCAGTCACAATTAACCAGTGGTTGTCATAGGCAGACTATATTGGGTCTTTGCATTGTCACACTTTTCTTACCTCTTAGATTTGTCCTGCATATTTCACCTATTATCGAAGAGGCCTGGTTAAGAGACTACAATCTAATAATAATTACAGGATGTGTTGGTATTTCACCTGGTTAGACAAACTGGTTCCATAAATCACGTCAGGGTCATCCACATTCTTACAGCTGGTGGAAGGCTGCCCCCCTACTGACAAAGTGACACCATAAGTGGTTCAACATACAATGTACTGTGCAATTTTAGCCTGTGTATGAAACCCATGTATGTGGCAGAATTGCCTAATGACAAGTGTTTGACTACAAGAAATGCCAGCACCTCAGTGCATCAACATGTCTTTTCAAACATGACAAGCATCCCACCATCTTACTCGTGCCACTCATTTGCCAACCATGGCCTGGAGTGGAAACTGCACTGCCTGCAACATCTCAGACGGGACTTGTGTACAAATGCTTAGTGTTCTCTTGCCCAGTCGGGACATGAAGGACACAGCCTTTACATAACCTGGGCACACATTATGTCTAGCCATCTCAGTACGCTGAAGACACACTGTGGCTTTTACCTGTCTCTTAAACACTGAGGACAGAATAGCGAAATGGGTGTCCTCAAAGTGCCTCCAGACCGACTTTTTAAAAAATGTAGTTATTGAGAACGTTCATGTATATAACATAGCAATGAAAGTGCCATTTTAATAACAGATATATACATTTTCAACTCTGTCTTTTTGGAACTTGTATACACGAATAAAGAAGAAAACAACGTAATAAACTGCTGAACTTTATTTTGCAGTGAATTTCTGTCTCTACTATTTTAGGCTACTTTATTGATTCAGCAAATGACTAAGATTTACATGCTGGGAATTCCGTCGTCCACGCCTGGTTATTTTAGGCCTCATAGCCCTCAGTTTGCATATCATTGAGGCCCAAGTCCTCATTCTGCTCAAAAGTGCGCGTGTACTTCTCCGTGGTCATCTCGGGGTCGGGCTCTGGTGCAAACACGTTCTGAATGTAGCTGTTCCCAGTCGGGTCGTCGAGAACCAGATGGGCTCGCTCTCCTGCAACGATTTTGTCAAGTTGATCTGTGAAAATTTTCAGCTTCTCGCTGCGGTCGGATGCCGAACTATCCCCGCAGGTGAAGGGGTTCTTGAGAACGAGGTCTTTGATGTCTTTCAGCAGACCCTCCACCGTGGTGAACTTGCCAGCCAGCGCCGCCATCCCCAGCTCGAAGTCCAGCTCAGGGATGAGCACGCTACACGTCTCAGACTTCAGGAGGTCCCTGCTCATATCGATGGGATTGGTAAGGTGAAGAGTAATTCTGGTCCCTTGCTCCTCTGTAGCGCCACCAGACTTGACCTCGTTCGTCCTATGTCCGCAGCTCTCGCAGTTTGTGGCCATGATGATGACCTCCTTGAAATGTGGAATATGGACGAGCTTCATGTTGGTTTTGGCCGGGGCGTTGCACTCGGGACAATTGGTGTTAAAAATCAGGACCTCGTTTTTTAAGCTCTCCAAGTAGTCGGCGTGTTTTTCATCTACCGTGTCATTTTCCTGTATTCCCAGGGCTGCGTTCTGTTGCTCTGTTCTCTTGTAACGTGTGACAACAAGATCAGGGTCTTTTTGAGGTGCACATGGATTCTCCACAAAGCTGTTTCCGGAGGGGTCGTCAATGACAAGCGTGAACTCAGTGTCAGCATTCTTGAGCGTCTTTAACTTTGCGATAAACTCGTCGAGTTTGGCAGCAACCTCGGGATCCGTCACCCTTCGCACTGCTTGATCTTGCTCAAGTCCAGCTACTGCCCGGTTAATCAGCCCCTCTATCGTTGAAAGAGAACCTTTTTGAGTAAATGCGGGGATTTCAAAATCCAACTCGGGTATTCGTGTGGTCGCACTGTCCGCCTTCACCACTTCACGGTTCATGTCCATTTTTGATTTCACCTTCAATGTGTATTGAACGCCCTGATCCTGGATGCGACCAGCCGACTGTATCTCTGTGTTTGACCAGTTACAATGTGGACAGGTAAACGAACTAATGATGATTTCTTTGAAGAAAGGTATTTTGGTCAGAAGTAGTCGCGTAGATCCATTTTCGTAGCAGTTCATGCACAGGCTTTCGACTACCGTTGGTTGCATGTCATCTTCCTCCGCACTTATATTCTTAAATATAGGATCCCCACGCACGCCTTTCTCGCGTATAACAGACATTGTTGCGATACTAAACTGTTGACTACTTAATGTGACTACTGAAGAGTTGGCGTTGCCGTCCGTTCGAGAAGCAAATATTCTGGAAGTTTCTGCAGCGTGTTACAGTTCGCGTCACCGCGTGTTTCACAAATGGACGTCGTCCTCTGATTTAGACGTCATACACCGGAAGACCAAAAAGGGTGACGTCAAAAGCGAATTGAACATAGACATATAAACATAGACGCCGCCTTCCGCGTAGAACCATACGTTATCCTCGCCGCCATATTGGATGTGGCAAAGTGGAGATTCTTCAACCGTCTCTAGACAGTAGCCTAGAATAAAGATGCCTCATTCATGTGCTGCGTTTAACTGTAGTAACAGGTTTACCGTCCAAACGAGGTCACATGGTATTACCTTTTACAGATGAGACTGGAAAAATACTTTTCATTGTATTTGGCCATTATAACGTAATTTTACAAACAGAAGTAACTGACTTTGTGCCTAATATGAAGTCTCGCGCATAATAGCTGCTCGGTGAAACCATGCTTCCAAACAACAAAGAAGTCTTTACTATTTAACTAAATCCGTAACTACGCTGATTGTTGTTAGTTGCTTAACTAACTTTGCACATACTACATGGGTTTCACAAATATAAAGAGATGAAAAGGCAGTGGGAGACAGATGTGCGACGGGAGGGGTTTTCTGCTACTCCGTCATCTGCAGTGAACACTTCAGAACGGAGCATTTTGACAGGACCAGAGCGTCAGGATAAGAGAGGGAGCTATTCTTTCTGTCTTCAGTTTCCCAGCTCATCTCCACAGAGAATGTGTATAGGTATAAGCAGCGATGATTATACTTCAGTGCCACACTATGATGAACATGTTTTTTCCCTTTCTGAATGTGAACCTATTTTGTTTTGGTATGACGTTAGAATTTGGCCGAAGTCAGTTTGGCGGTGATTCAGCTCACTTTATTCAACGGGATTAGGCCTAGGTCTGTGTGGTGACTCAATAAATAAAACAGTTAATTTTTTATTTTTAATTCACTATTTCCAGTCAAATTTAGATCGGTATTGCTCGACCCCACCTCTGCTACACGGAATATTGACGAGTATTTCGCACACTATTTATAACCATCACGTTATAAACGTTAAACGTTAGACTATTTAGGCTGTTGTTTTGATGCCTGCTTGTTTCCCAGATATATACGTGTGTGTCTAAATGGGTGAATAAAATGCATCGAGTTAAATACCTTTGTAGAAAGGCGCTTTATGAAGTTCGGCCCATTTACTTCCACTGGTTTACGGGGTAAATTTGCCACATCCAATATGGCGGACACGCTGACGTATGCCAGCAACGGGCCAGCAGCTCAATGCGGCGTCTATGTTTATATGTCTATGGAATTGAACGCATCCCATTTGCCAGATGGGAAGTGTCGGACTCGGGTTCATTTATTTCCAGCAAAAGCCACCAGACCGCTAGCCAATTACGCTATTTTTAAACCATTACAACAGCTCGAAGGAACTCCACACTCCATCGGTAGTACAACACAGGTCCTGACATTAAAAATGAGGCACTGAGAACTTTGTAAGTGTACACAACATTTATTAATAAAATATTTT
The DNA here is from genome assembly GCA_027475355.1 of Coilia nasus. NCBI lineage: Eukaryota > Metazoa > Chordata > Actinopteri > Clupeiformes > Engraulidae > Coilia > Coilia nasus. Next base: position 7,618,583 of record CM050201.1, on the reverse strand, counting down.
GACAGGCAGTACCTTGCTGTAGTTTCTCGTCGCCGCCATGATGAAAGTCCGCACAAGTCGATTGAGGAACACGAACCAGCAGGAAGAATAGGAGAAGAGGTAGTACAGTCGACTTGTTTGGACTTTCATCATGGCGGCGACCAGAAACTACAGCAAGGTACTGCTTGTCAAAACTATTTTATTAATAAATGTTGTGTACACTTACAAAGTTCTCAGTGCCTTGTTTTTATTGTCAGGACCTGTGTTGTAGGCCTACTACCGATGGAGTGGGGAGTTTCTTCGAGCTGTTTTAATGGTGTCTAACGTGACTTAATCTACCACATACACTGGATGTCACTTAGGTTCGTGGATCTTCTGGCCAATCGATTTTTGTTTCATGAATCAGAAATAAACAAAAAATAAAGAATAGCCTAGGCTATGTCACGTTTTTGTTTGACAACAGGAAAGCTGAAAAAGCAGATCAAGTCATTTTCTGGTTTCATCAGTAATTTTCATACATGGAATCACAGACAACAAAAACAACCCCCAAAATTCCCAAATGCATCTTAATCCGTATGCGAGTCATAGGCTATTACAATGGTGGACGTGGAGTGGATGCGTTCGTAAATAAAAGCTGCCACTCTGAAACTAGAGTTACGCTCTGCAGTTCGAAAAGCCTGAGCATGCCATTTTCATTTGAATTAACGAACGGTTTTGTTTACATAAGTGGATCAAACTTAAATAGCCCGCAAGGGAAAAGTTATGTTTAATTCGGATGTTGCTCCTCTCACTTTTGAGCTCCATGTCAGTAATAAACATAATGTACATTCGACTGCAGAAACTGCACCATTATAGCCTACTGTTATGAGACTAAAATCAACGTTTTAGTAGGCTATGTGTTAACATCTGGGTGAACCAGCGATACAACTAGTTAGTGTGACGTCACACTCTGCTGCTCTTTCTTTTCGGTTGGAGTGTCCGGAGTACGCTCTGAACCAGAGCCATAGAAAGAGATGGCTGCTCTGAACCAAAGATTAGCGCTCTAGAATCTTTGCTCTGAACGCTCTTGGAGTGTCACCATAGTTCGAATTACGTGGGAGCCAATGGGAGCTGAGCTCCCATACCCTCAGGCTCCAATGAAAGAAGCAAATTTCATTTACTGTGGAGGCTTCTCGAATATGTCATATTACCATGATAAGCTTAAATATATCACCATATAAACATAAATAAAATTCGCTTCATTTACGATCACCATGCAGCCATCTTTGTATTTAATTACGACGTGATATTGATTCACCATCACACCACTATGCGCGCAAATCTGAAATTTGGGGCTTGCGAACGTGACGTTCAGTCCGAAGAAGACTTCTCATCTACCTCCTATCTTATATCAATCTTCCTTCATTTTGTAATGCGTTTTTAGAAATACAAAAATAATACATAGGTTGCCTAAACTTTCCGCCATGCCACCGAAAAAAAAAACAGCACTGGCTGGCCTTGTGTCGTTTGGCTTCACAGCGGAAAAAATTAAAAAGGACAGTGCGTTTTGCTTTTTTTTTTTTTTTTTTAAAGATAGAGACCCCCATAGGGTCAAATTTATTATTCGAACCCTGTATATAAGTATCATTTTTTATATATAATTTTTTTGTTGGTCGCAAGGAATACTGGTGAACACTGCACAAGCTAATGGTGATGCAGGCATGTGGAGAGTGTGCCTTTATTCGCTCCACTGGTGCAGGGGGAATGTTCACTTATAGAAATTCGCCAGCAGATGGAGCTATTTGTGCACAACCCTTTTATGGCTTAACAAGAATTTCCAAACTGCCTTAAATTAGAGAAGATGTTCTGGTTGGTTACTGGTCAGATTAAAACTAGACAGAATTTTGATATCATAACCAGAAAGCTATTATTCTAAGAAGAATTGAGTTTTTCAATTATGCCAATTAACCCACTGAGATTGACAGAGTGGATGTAGACATAGACTCATCCACCACAACATAGTGAGCTTTTACAAAATAATACGTTTTTAAGATGCTCCGAAAAGAAGCGATTACAGAGTTATTTGTGAATGTGGCACATTGAGCTATTCACAGTAACTCCCTGACAGAGTTGTGAGTGCTATCTCCTCTTGAATATTAACCGTCTGAATCTGCTGAAAAACAAGCGCTGAATGGGAGGAAGGGATTAGTGTGCCATATTTTATTCATGACCGTGATTTTCCATAAACTTCCACTAGCGCTGAGGAGGCATAGGGCTCCATGCGTTAGCACAGCTTGGTGTGTGTGTGTGTGTGTGTGTGTGTGTGTGTGCGTGTGTGTGTGTGAGAGAGAGAGAGTGTGTGTGTGTGTGTGTGTGTGTGACAGAATGGGCTCCATGCGTTAGCACAGCGTGTGTGTGTGTGTGCGTGTGTGTGTGTGTGAGAGAGAGAGAGAGAGAGAGAGAGAGAAGAGACAGAGACAGAGAGAGAGAGAGAGTGTGTGTGTGTGTGTGCTCATGGACAGTAATCCAAAGGAACGCTTCGCATCGCACTTCATTATTCCATGTAAATTTATACTCTGCTGAAATTTAAATACGTACCCTCAGCCTCACCCATATAACCTACACACACACACACACACACACACACACACACTAACATACACACACACTGCATACACACGGATGCTTATGCTGTCCTCTCACACTCTTGCTCTATATTTATGTATCTTGCCATCTCTCTCTCTCTCTCTCTCTCTCTCTTTCACACACACACACACACACACACACACACACACACACACACACACACACACACACACACACACACACACACACACACCTCCATTCTTTGTAACTCATCTATACATGTACACACATACAGTGCACATAGATGCATTGCGTGTGCGCACGCACACACACACACACACACACACACACACACACACACACACACACACACACACACCCCTTCTTTGTAACTCACCCATACATGCACACACACATATATGCATACACAATACGCATAGATGCATTGCACACACTCTCTCATTTGCACGCACACACATACACACACACACACACACACACACACACACACACACACACATTCACACACATACACATACACATTCTTTGTAACTCACTCATACATGCACGCACAAACACACAGATACACACAGACACACACACACACACACACACACATACACACACACACACACACACACACACACACACACACACACACACACACACACACACACACACACACACACACACACACACATTCTCTCTTTCTGTCTTTGTCTCTCCTTCAAAATGCATCCTGGCCATGTGTGAGTATGAAGAAGTGAGAAGCATTGGGAATGCGCAATGTGTTAAATGAATGCATAATATAAAAGCGGGAACAAAAGCAGAGAATAATTATGTATATGTGCTCGTCCTGCGCTGGGTAATATATTGCCACTATCACCATATGTCACCCCTGCTTGAATACAAAACACGTCAATGCATGCGAGATGAAAGAGGTCGCAGCAGGCTTTGTTCTTTGCTTACATGCACAAAGGCATCCATGGCTTAGGTGCAGAAAAACAATCTTCATGGAAATACCAAGAATAGGCGTTTTCTGCTTTGGCTGGTTTTACAGTACTTTTACAGAATTTAAGGGCAATATTCTTTCGGTCGTTATCTGTGAAAGAGTGATGTTGTGAGAGAGATACATCACTGATTTGTGGCTAGGTCTGTACAGGTTTACAATTACAACTGCTGCTTTCTCTGTGGGAGGATGACTATGGTAATTATGCTATGCAAGTTGGTGATGTAACACTACCACAGGTTAGTTACTATTACTGTTACACTTACCAATAATTTATATTTCTTTTTGAACTGAACTAAATGAAACTGAACTGGGAGCATGAGAGAGAGAGAGAGATGTTGAAATGGTTAATATGGCTGATATGCCAACCCACAACACCTAACAAACTTCTCATATTCACTGCTTTTTTTCTCCTTCCATCAATGAAGGAGTATATGCCTTTTTTTAGGTAATCAGACTAAAACACCTTTTTGAAACACCGAAACACCAGAGATAGAGATAATAATCTAATAATTCAAAATCTGTCGGTTGGTTGCTGATTTTTCATTTGTATGTATTCCCTTTACATTTTAGCCACAGTAAACATCATATGGCCTTGGGCTGAGGCCTTCTTCTTTTGATACAGAACACTGTGTAGCACATTCACTTATCATGCCTCATCCGCTCTATCATACACCAAACCACCATAGCATAGAGAGCCTGCCTATTGTGCATGACAGCACCAAACACCCAGCTTCTTGCCATTGCTGCAACTGACACCAAAACATCCTGTGAGCTGCTCAAAGAATCTGGGCAGCAGCAAGAGCCAGATTAAAGCCAAATGGGAGCCAAACCTCAGATGGTGTCAGCTGTTGAGACATAAATCTGTAAAGCCTTAAATCTACTCTGCAGTTGCTATCGAAACATCTGGTGTATCAAGAAGCTGAAAGCCAACGCCAAAATACACTGGCTGACAACGAGTCTCATCTGGGTTGAGTCTCTAACGGTCAGAGTCAAAGGCATCAGGGCCATAACATTTTCACAGATGTAATCATGTGGTACTGTTAAGGGTACGATCAATTGGTTTTAATATGTTCAATATCAGCTCAAACATGATATAATGCTGGGAAAGACTTTTTGATCATGTTGACTAAATGTTAAATGCCTTGTGTGTTACATTATAAATATCCAAAATGCCCCTTTGAGGGAGGTTAAGTTTCATTATTATTGTTTATCAGTAATAGTGTTTGTACCAGTAACATTTCACTATATGAATAATGTCCAACTATTGTCCATATACACTACATACATGGGCCCATATACTCACATGAATATATATTATATGTATACGTACACACTAAAGGAAGTAAATCAACATACACAAATCCTTGAATACATGAGTCAGAACTATCATATGCTCTCCTTCTGCCACTGGGTACATGTATACATCAACGGCCATGCTTTCCTCCTTTAGTCTCTCTCTCTGTCTCTCTCTTTCTCTGTCTGTCTCTCTCTTTTCCGCTCTCACTCTCTCTTTCTCCATGATTCTCACCATGTCTCTGAAATGCCAGAGACGGCAATTGCTCTTTGAAGATTGACAATTTTATGCTGCCAAATTAAAAAGAGCCTCCTGAATTAGCAAGATAATTGCATGGAGCTTCATTTAATGTGTCTTCCATTAGTTATTATGGTCCCATTTCTAGCGATGGAGACGCCGCGTGATTGGAGGAGGGGGGCTTGCCCAGGCAAAGGGGAAGGGGCTCGTGATGTGATAAAATGGAAATGTCAATCATATTAATTTAAATGAGTAAATTAGTGGAAGGAGCACATTGCCCGTGTGAATAAATTCTGGCTTGTCACCTGCTGTGACCTCAGATGAACAACACCGTGATGCAGGACATGTCAAGACACTTAAGACGACACAGAGCTGTGTGTGTGTGTGTGTGTGTGTGTGTGTGTGTGTGTGGGCGGGGGTTAAGGCAAGTGAGGAAGATGAAAGGAGGAAGGGTGTAGATGACACACTACTAAAGCACAGAGCTCAGATTTTAAACCTTTATCTTCAGTTGATGTAAATAAAACGTAATTAATACATAGATGAATACTGAAATTTTATATTGATATACTACAACTTATATAATGTACTTTATAATGAATTTATATATACATTGATATATGAATTTATAATGCATACTTCCAGAATGTTTGAAAATGTTTGCAGTTTTTGGTTATTGACCACATTACTAGCAAATATGTTCCAGATTTGTAAATCTTGTAAAGGGCATGCAAACGTATCCAGATGGGAGAAGATCAAGACTTATATGGTATCAACCATCTATAAGTTTATCTATCACAGTCATGACATTTTCATTTGGTATGAGTTATACTGCCCTTTTTTACCATGAAGTCGTTTTTAATTTCTCCCCTTAGTTAAACATGACAAATGGTTTATAGGCTATTACTATTTATGGGCAACACCATTCATAACTATGACCATGACATCACTGCTATTAGAGCATCATGGCCCGAATATGGAAATTGAAGACTGTTAGGGAAGGTTATGCACTGTAGCTAAAGATATTTTATGGCTTTTGGTATTTAGAATTTAATATGCCTTCCAATATGAATGTGTGTAGCCTATTTATATTGTATTGTTCACTCTTTGTGGAAAAATACTGTATATTTTTGTTTTCCAAAATAAACCAGAAAAGGCCATGGGATTTATTAAAGGACTGTATAAACAGGTAAAAGGTCATTTCCAAAGGTGTCAGAAAGTAAAAGCCCTGCCATGCATTTCTTCTTCTGCTGATGCACATACAGTATACAGATGATCTCACTAATCATCTGTGTTATCTGTCTGATGTGCTCATTAGAATCAGCTGGTGTAACCAAGGTCTTCCTGTACAGTCAAGCCCCAGGCTTGAACCAGATGCGCTACCAAGTGAGCTTAAAGGTGGGCAGTAAGTCAGCACTGTATCTTTTTGAGGTGTCGGGAGCAAGGTTTACTAATATTCCAATGCCAAACTATGCTAGCTGGCATCAATTACACTGGTTCAGAAAATGGTGGGATCAAATATGTGGCAGGGTTTTAACTTTTTGAAGCAGGGACTGATACCTCTGGTCATTTTTTTGAATGCAGATCATTGTTGGGAGTCAGTTGAAATATTGAGTTGTGTGGGTACTGCCTATCCAGACTCAGCTATTCTCACTTCTGTTTCTTCAAGTATAAAAAATCTAGATTTCTTTTTCTCACATGAATATTTGTACAGGTACAACAAGCAGTGAAATGGGTATTGCGACACTCCCCTCTGTGCAGGAAATCTCCAATAATAAATAAAAATAAAATAATACAAATATTTCAAAGAAATTAATAAATATATGCTCATTGGCAAGTGAGTTGAAGTTATGTAGTTTAGTTATGTATTTACAAACTGTATGGCTTGGGGTGAAAAAGCTCCTTCTTAGTCTCTCAGTTCTGGTCTGAAAAAAATGAAACCGTTTTCCAGAGGGCAGCCTTTGAAAGACATTGGGACTGGGGTGGTGTATGTCTTTGTTTGCCCTACTTTGACATCACCTGGAATATATGCCCTGTAACCCTGGCAGATTGGTCCTGGTGATTTTTTCGGCACAGTGAATATATTCAGTGCAGGGCGATCTTGTCCTTAAAGGTGCAGTTGCCATACTAATTAGAGATGTTCTCAGAAAAAACGGACTCTATAGTAGCAGTACAGCAATGCTGTTTTCAAAAATAAGACTTGTGTCAACCAAAGACATTTACCATGGTTGCTTTCCTTTCTCACCTTGAGTTCACCAACAAGACAAAACAAACAAACATTTTAATGTCACAGTTTGACATAAAGTGTTTCACAAAGTGTCCTTCCAAAACAGCCTTATTCAATACTAAATGCTCATGCAGCCTAGTATAGTCCTAGACGTGTGCACTAAAAAGCATGTACCCATATAGGCTGGATATACGGTACAATGTACAGCTATAAACATATAACAAGTAGTAGTGTAACTAATATGAGAAGCAACCGGTACAATGCCACTGCTCTACCCATAGCACTGATGGTCACACTCAGAATCAACATCGGGCCTTCAAGGACAAAGTGAAAAGACTCCCTAAATCACAGAGCTTTTGCTTGTATTTGCGCAGGCTTTTTTTTACCAGGAAGGATGGAGAGGAGAGGAGAGGAGAGGAGAGGAGAGCAAAGGAGAGGAAAGCGGAGGCATGTGGCTGTCAGTAAATCACCTAGCGGCTGCTTATTTTTATGCCCTGTGGCTTCCACTCAAGGGAGAAGCAATCCAGTAAGTGGTTCCTTCCTCTCTCGCAGGGAGCTTGGGGGATAGGGCTGGGCCTGGCCTACAGAGGCCTCCCCTCCAGAGAATGTATTTTAATTTGGCATCAGGGGATATGATCATTGAAAACTACTTCATAGATCAATGAAAACGATGTAACCGAGACGGATGTAATTAATGATAATATAATTACATTCTTTCCCCTTGGTCAGCTTTTTGATTGCATTGTGTCTCCCTTGCAAGTTGTTTTAGATGGCTCCAAGTTGACTCTTCTACACACAAACTGTGGAACAAATTAGGAAGTGCTCGATTCTCTGTGGCAGTTTTTTTCTTTCAAATATGGTTTTAAAAGAAAAACGTAAATGACCTAAAAATTAATTTTTTTATGGCATGTTCACATACTCTCTGTCCCTAAACTATTGCACACTTGAACTATAGTCAGCCATTTAGAGAAACTTGTTATATGTTTCTTTTGGCATAGACATTCAGTTTCTTCTTCAGATGTATGTCACTGATGGTGTTCAAAGGAGAAATACAAGCAATTCCAGTTCACAGAGCCCTCTTAGGGACATAATGTAACCTGTTTAGTTAATCAATACATGTGAATAGATACTTTAGATGCTATCTGTCATTATCTAGTTATCATGGCGATATACTGTATTTTTCAGTTTTGTGCAGCACATCATAGCGCATAGAATAACAATACTGCAGAGAACAGTATAAAGTAGTGTTTGGATTAAGTAAAAAAATTGGTCTTGTGTAAATTTTGTGAGGTAATTTAGCCAAACCCAAAATACAACAGTAGCAGTAAAGAAATGTTGTTAGCATATAGCCTATGTATCGTCACTTGTTAGCAGTGCAATAAAAAGCTTACGGAAGCCTTTCTGGGGCTGATGTAAATGAGCAGAGAAGTGCGATGAACTACTAGCAGAGAGAGAATATCAAAATAATGATATCAGTAGTTTCCTATTAAACACCGGGAGAAATGGTAAATTCTTGCACTCTGCTATTTTAAACAAGCAATTACACTGATTATATACTTAATGCTATATTGGCATTGTCAATTGAAATCCTGTGTTTTCTTTTCAAAAGCACTGCCTTTTTCACCTTAAGGGATATTGTTTTTCAATTTCCCATTTTTCAACCCAGTATACAATGTTGCAATTCCAATCATTTTTTCTCACTTTTCTTACTAAGTAAATACTATGGGGAAGCCCAAACAGTGTGTAAAATATATATTTTTTACTTTTACAGTAACAACTCAAAAGAGCTTGTCTGTGGGAATGCATACCCACATTTTCACTCTAAATAATCTAAATTGTTCTTTTTTAATGTTGGAGGATGCCATTGCCTTCATGACCAATCAGAAGCGAGCTAACCAGTGACAACACATTTCAGACTACGACTGATTTGTGATGAGGATTAAGAGAAACACCAAGCATTTTAGCTTGCTGTAAATCTATTGTAGTGGACCTGAAATGATTATTATGAACATTGAAAATAGGCAAACGAGGTCTCCAAACCTTCAATTTACTTCACCCGTGTTACCATATTTTGGCCAGTAGGTGGCAGCAGTGAGATTGGCGTCAGCTTTGAGACATGTGTGCCTAACCCCTTGCTCTATTCTAATTGCTCATGTGAAAGATGCTCTCTATTCCTCAAATCCTCAAGGCCTGTCAGGGTGGGGAGGCTTCAAACTACATTTCTTCTCTGCTGTCAAAGCATTTTCTAAATTAAAGAGGCGTGTTAATTAATTAAGACCAGTCAGTAATAAACCAACATTAGATATAGCTGCCCTCCTCCTCGTCATTCACACTAGCACACAAAGCTCTCTCTCTCTCTCTCTCTCTCTCTCTCTCTCTCTCTCTCTCTCTCTTTCTTTCTTTCTTTCTTAGACACACACATACACAGACTGGGTGCCACAAACACACCCACAAAGCCATTTCTCCTCCCTGTCTAATTCCTTTCTGTCAAAAAGATAATGCCATTGTGAAAAGGGAGTAGAACAAAGCGCCAATCACACAGTGCTGTCTCCTCATTTTGCTTCAAATCTGACTCGTTTTTAATTACCTGACAGTGCTGGAGCCCAGGGGGAATCTGGCATCATATATGTCTGCTTTCTGTGACTCATATGAGGATTTGCTGCTGTGGTTTGGGGAGGAACACAGCGACAATCGCTGTCATTCAAACTGACAGAATATGCACACTCAGTGTTTTTTTTATCCACACTGCCCAGTGTGTGCGTTTACATGTTACATGGGTGTAGACCAGTAGACCAAATCTCTCCACGTGACCATAAACCCTGTGTAGAATGTTATTCACCATGTAAATATAATGCCGTTCTGTATTTTTTCGATTAAAAATTTAGTCGCACGATTTCAAAGAGAAAACATAAATCTTTTCAAAGTTGTAGGCCTGTTTGTTGTACGTTTGCAGTGTAAAATTAGTGTGAACACAAGAATACTTCATGAAATCTAAGGTGGATATGATGTAAATGCAATCAAGTGAACATATTTCAGTAGTTATAAATATTTTATCTACTTACATGATGTGCAGGTTCAGACTTAAATAGATTCACATGAGAGGGGTTCTTGTAATTGCTCTTGTGACACATGCTCTCCACCCTTCACACACACACACAGACACACAGACACACTCACACACACACACACACACAGACACACAGACACACTCACACACACACACACACACAATAGCCCTTAAACGTGGATATCTCCTGTAAGCCCCTGACCTCGTCCTCAATGGCCTTTGTGTGTTTGGGCCCCTGCCACCATGCAGCCCTGCCGCACGGACACCCTGGGCCTGCCCACGTCTAACAGGCATGACGGCCCAAACCTTTGACAGGAAGCGCTGCAGCCCACCAGAGCAAAGGAGCCGGTAACCCCTGCATGTAAAAGGTCAAGGCAGCGAAGGAGGGGGAGGTGGCCAGAGGAGGCTTAAGCAGGTGAAGAGGTCAGTGCACAGAAAGTGTGTCAGTCTGTACACACACACAGAGACTGGTGCCTGGACCTGACGGATGACCCCCTTGTGAGGACACGGTCAATGGTTACGCCTGTCCTCCTTAGAAGGTTCAGGGGGAAAGTATTGTGGTACTACTCTTTAGTGTCTTTCACCTTATATTCTTAATGTTTTTATTCACTGAACCACCAGTCCAAGATAAGCTAAGCTAACATGGAACTGCAGGCCCTCTGGTTACAACACCACATGTTAAAATCATAGTGCTCAAAATAAAAATAATTGTGAAAATAATTGAAAATCTGGCTTTTCTGTCCCCCTATTTTAAAGATGAATTTATGATGTGACCTATAGACAAAGGGATTAGTGTGTGATGACCTGATTACTCTGGCCAGAAATACAGCCCCTCCTCCATGGTCTGTGGACTGATAGGTGTGTGTGTGCTTGTGCATGCAAACGCATGCATGCGCAAGACAATTGTATTTGTTTCTGCCTTTCTTAAAAGCTTCAAAAAAGACAAAAACTGAAAACAAAAACTAAAAATGATGTAACACATACATTATTTGTCGATTGTTTTATTCACTTGAAAATTGAAGACCTTCATCGTGATACTCACATGTGGGAGGTAGCTAGGCACTTAATATCAAACATTTTCTTTAAACAATTCAGCAGTTCACAATATTCTATCAAAACGTGGAGAATCAGTAACCTTGACGAAGTAGTATTTTTTTCTCCCTGTACCCTGAGACATCAATCTAGTAGTGAATTCCAGGATTATGTGAAATTAATTCAGTTTTACCAGGCCAAGGAACAGATGGCTATTTCATTCAGGACTCAGGGTGGTTTTGTTGCCTGGCAATCGCTCTCTAAACCAAATCAGAGACCATAAACTGTCACTTAGGGGCAGTGGAATCTGTTTTTCCGACCGTGAAAACGTCAGTCATCTCCACACAAATTGAGACTAAACTCTTAGGAAGGCTCCCCCATGCAAAAGAGGGGAACGCCTTTAATTCACAGCTTACTTTGTTATTGTTGTGGAAACCCCCATCTTATGCAGGTGAAGGGAAAATCATGAGGACCAAACATTTCTACCTTTAAACTAAGAAAATGCTAAGATCATTCTCTCAGACCTGGGGAAGCAAGTGGCCATATTTCTCTTCTGGTGTAGTGAAAGCAATCCCATGCAGATAAGATTCTTGCAGTAAAAAAAATATTCAAACTTAGATGAGAGTAAAAAAATGAAAGAAAATAATTTGTCATTAATCGAACCATTAATGATTGTAAAAAGTAGACAGCTTATTTTAGGGTAGGAAATACCGTGTAAACCCAGGTCTATGGGCCTTAATCAATGTGCTACAGTGTCTATGATATAGGCCAATGTATTGTTCACATTTTAAGCCTAAGACTGAAACGATTCTTTAAAAAATAGGCCACCTGACTCATCAAAACGGACCAATTTTTTTTTATCTCGTAGATTCACGGATTTTTACATAGCTTCAATTAATTCACTGAACTTCAGCCGGCTGATTTCTGTCTCTCTTTCCCTCTCTTCCTCTAGTTCTCTTCACCCTCTTGAATTTAAGGCGGGAGTTTACGGGAACAGCAGGCAGGCAGGCCACATCACACGCGGAGCAACACAGGAATGTATTGTATGTGTTAGAGAGACAGTGCGGGCAGATACAAATAGAGCCCAAGTTCGGTAAAACAAAACATACATCGGTTAACGCTGAGTATGTAATGCACCTCTAAATAATAGAGGGGTAATAATTTTGGTACAGCGCAAAGTTCTCGTTTGGTTCTGTAAATCAAGTAGTTTTGCGGCAAAAGGCACAGTCACACATACACACAAGTGAGCCGCGGAGTAATCCGCAAGGTTGTCAGTCTGTGCTTCGTCGCTGAAAGCACACACAGTAAATTGAAGCACGGGCTCTGTGTAAAACCCGGAATGGACTTTCACTTCAGATCAAGAAAAAATGTATTTGACAACAAAATTGAGTTGCACTTTGCTCCTCGGTGTTTGTAACTATGAATGTAAGAGACTATAGACAATGTCTTTTTATATCCTTTCATATCTATTCCCGTTTTCCTTGTTTCTAATGAAATTATGTGTTGGCTGTGCATAGGGAGCTGGAGCCAATGTACTCTGACCTCTAGACGCAGATAGCTCATGGAAGACCTGAGGCAACTGGAATGGAAAGGAATAGTCTCACAATGGAAAGAGTATATAATAATGGCAATGTCTACGCCTATGTAGACTACAATATGTGAGCCATATGGTTGTTCAACTACAAATGCAAAAGCATAGGCACACAACACTTCTAAAAATATGTTGCTGATGCAGACCAAAGAGTATATTCAAATCAGGTTATTATTTGTCTCTAGCTGTACCACTAGGCTACAAAAACAGTCCATTATTGAGGTGTTATTCATAATTTTGGCAAGTGGGTGTTTAAGTTAGAGTCACTATTTAGGTCGCACCACAGGGTAAGTGCTCAGTTTAGTCTAGCTGAAAATATCAATTATAAACACAGGTGTTAATTTACAAAAATGAATTTAATTATCATTGCTTTTGCCTTGCTGACCTGAACCAATGAGGTTCACTTTCAAACCACACTTCGGATACACTGTATTTTAGGGTCCTATTTAAACTGTACCTTAGGGTTAGCGTAAGTGTTAGGATTTGGGTTAGTGTTAGATATATACAATGTAAATATATAATGTTACACTGTAAAGGGGACCAAAAAATAAAGTGTTACCCCACACTTGTTAGTATGATAAACTGGATGAGACGGTGTATCTACATTATGAAGTACAGTCTAACAAAGTTTGTAAAAAAAATATGTATCATTATGCACTTACACTGTACCATAGGGTTAGGGTAAGGGTAGGTATGTCGAGTGTAAGTACATAAGTAAGTACGTAATACATCTACTAAATCCAATACATCTAGATTTTTTATTATCATTACCTGAACTGGGGGGTTCAGTGAATGTTGTATGAATGCAGATGTGTGCAATATGTTTGATCTGTTTTTGCAATGTGTATTATGTGTATGCTGCTGGACACCTTAATTTCCTTCGGCATCAATAAAGTAACTCTACTCTATAATATTTTATGTTATTACATTTTGATACACTGAAAAGGGACCCATAAAATAAAGTTATACCGAGGTAGGCTATGTTATCACCTTCCTTAGCCAGACACTTGGCTGTAATGATGTTGTGTACAAGCCCCCCCCCCCCCCCCCCCCCCCACTGCTTCGCTCCCACCAGCTCGGCTCCAGCCTCTCTTCCCACTGACCTCCACTTGGCAGAGGAAGGGCCCTTCTGGAGGAGCCCCTGAAAAAGGGTACCCAGGAGGAATGCGAGGCCGAGTTAATCAAACATTAGGGTGCCACCGGGGCGACCCGCCTCTGTGTGCCACCCCATTTCAAAGACATGACATATTATGCGATCAAGGACGAGGAGAGGGAGAGGGAGGAGGAGAGGAAGGGATGGAGGGAGGTGAAGAGAGGGTGGGGTGAGGTGGCGTGGGGTGGGGAAAAAAAATGACTCCCTGTGACTGCAGGGAGAGGCTAAACACACGCACATGCCCATTCTCACAGGCTGAAAAGGAATCCCAGCAGGGAGGGATATTAAACAACATGAATCCAGGGAGGACTGAAGCGGGCTTTAGAAATGGAAGATGAAAAAAAAAAGAAACATGTAGGCCTGCCATGGACTCTTCCTTTCATGTAGTTAACCAGACTAACAAGCACCTACTGCCAAATATGAACCAAATTAATATCTGCACCTTGGGGATGGCACAGATTTCAATTTTGTGTATGTGTGTGTGAGGTAGAGGGAAGAGAAAGAGAGATAGAGAGAGAGAGCGAGAGAGAGTGAAAGAGAGAGAGAGAGAAAGAGAGAGAGAGAGAGAGAGAGAGAGAGAGCAAAAAATGATCTTCCCATTATCCACATAGTACATGTGTATTTCTCCAATATGTGTTGGCTGTCTAAAACGTAAACAAAGCTGTCAAGCGCAGATGAAGCTGATGCAGGAAAATCTCACAGCCACCCAAGGACTCAAGATATTCTGTTAGAAGTAAAAAGCACACACACACACACACACACACTGCATTAATATCATTTTTCCTGGAGCAGCATGGTATCCTCTCTTATCCACCAGCCCTCCTTCCCATCCCCACCCCTTCTTTCAGACAACCACCCCCCCCCCCCCCCCCCCCCCAACACACACACACACACACACACACAATCACACACACCCCTTTCTGATTGCCGGCACAAAGTGCTGCCACGGTGACTGGGTTACCCCTCCCCTGTGTGCCCAGATGTCGGCGGTTACATAATAGCGAGGCCTTGTTGGGCTCCGACGAACGGCTTTGTGCGCCTGTCATTGAGCGTGATTGTGGAGCCAGATTAAACAGTGTGTGTGTGTGTGTGTGTGTGTGTGTGTGTGTTTATGTGTATATCTGCCCCTCTCTCTCTCTCTCTCTCTCTCTCTCTCTCTCTCTCTCTCTCTCTGTGAGTCTGTATGTGTGTGTGTGTGTGTGTGTGTGTGTGTGTGTGTGTGTGTGTATTTGTAAGAGGTACAGCTGAAGAGCCTCCTACCTGAACTCACAAAGAAAAAACACACCTTTCATTCTGAGATGCTGAGAGGAACATTCACCCATGTATGACTGGCTATAGTTTTTTTTCCCTGTCTGACTTTCCTGATATGTGTTAGTTGGAGCTGAATGTCCTACATGCCTCTTTTCTGAGTCATGTGATGCTGTAATGTCCACATGTTGGGATGTCTACAGATGTCCTCCATGACATAATAGTAACATGTTTTATTTTTAAAGGTGATTTTTCAAACATGTACACATATTTTGATTTGTCTATTGTATTTATTGTCTTGTATTGAGTATTGTATTATATGTATACTACTACTTGTCATATGTTGGGTGTATAGAGAGCTAACATCTGCCCGAGTGAAATTTCTTGTATATATAAGTGTACTTGGTCAAGAAAACTGATTCTGATTGTGATTCTGATACAGAGGGAGAAGCTAAAAGCACTCAACAATAAATGAAAATGAACACTGAACAAACTGTGTTGCAGTTATACAAAGCTCATGAAACATAGGTCGAGTGAGGGGTTTTAGGAGCTCAGTCTTGGCCCCTCTGGAGTACTGGGGCAAGGAAACAGTTCCTACAGGAAGTTTTTGTTGAGGAAAAATCTTGGGCAGATCTGCGTGATCCAAGTGAGAAGCCCATCTTTAGACGAGCATTATTACTATTATTATGATGAGCTAGTGAAGAGTCAATGTTCCTGGTAGGTTGCAGTATCTTCAGTTTGGGTGCATAGGTTGGTTAAAAGTCAGGTTAAAGAGATGTAGCTTTATAGGGTGAGCTCAAGGTCACTGGACCAGGGCTTTGTACAAGGGCCTATCATGTGGCCTTTTCTGAAATGAAAACAAACTCCCAGAATGATCACGTGTCATGTGTTTTTAGGTGTGGAGTATGGAAAGAGATCATTGCTGATGCAGACTGAGAATGCTTTGGTGGGTGGAGATTGTTTTCATTTTGAAAAAAATATATGACTTTTTTCTTTAATTATTTTGACTGTGGTTTTGAATAGTTTGCTTTTATATTAGAAGTGATGACATTATTTTTACAAGGCCACATTTTATTCTAAATATTTTTGATCAAGATTGTGTTTTATGACCAAATCTGTTGAACATGGGTCCAGAGAATGTCAGTGTTCCAATTGATGTTACTTTTCCAGCATGATCTTAAAAAAATTACTAAAATAAGTTATAAAAAAAATATGTTTTCACTCACTTCTTCACACTTCCATTGTTGCTGTGATCTCATTGTTGACAGGAGGTATGCATTGAGAAAAGATGGCTACCTATTATTTTCTTTTGCAGTGACAGTCTCGGAGCTGTTGTAAATATGACATATAACTGTAACAGGGCTCTTGAGCCTAAAGCTATAAAAACATCATGTGTGTGTGCATGTGTATGTGCGTATGTGTGTTTGTGTGTTTGTGTGCAAGGCACGTGTGTGTGCTTGGGTATATCAGTGTGCGTGTGTATATTTGCTTGTGTATCTGTGTGTGTGTGTGTGTTTTTGGTTGTGTATCTGAGTGTGTATATGCCTGTGTGTATGTGTATGTGTGTGTTTTTGGTTGTGTGTATGAGTGTGTATATGCCTGTGTGATTGCATGTGTGTGCGTGTGTCTGTATGTGTGTGTATGTGTGCGCGCGTGTGTGTGCGTGTGTGTGCTGGGCTGAGGAGGGGTGGAGAGCAAGAGGGGTGGGTGGGTGGCCTGCTGTCAGTTGGTGGCGCACGGCTTTGATTTCCCCAGGGTGTGCACTCGTAATTTAGTTGCGTTACGATTGTGGCATTGTCTGTCCATGTAGCGGCGATGCTACCAGACAAACACTCTGCTTGTCTGGGGCGTGTTACAGCCCCCCCTCAAAAAATGCAAGACCGAGCTCTTTCATATGCTCAAGGAAGTATTGATGTTACCACTTCTTACCCTTTCTTCTGCAGAATGTAGCATTTTTGGTCAATCTGTTAGTGAATGTAGTTGTATGAATGTTGTTGTGTATCTCTCTTCCTCTCTCTCTCTCTCTCTCTCTCTCTCTATTTCTCTCTCTATATATGTATATATATATTTCTCTCTCTCTGTCTCTCTCTATTTCTCTCTCTGTGTCTTTCTTTCTCTCTCTTTCTATCTGTGTGTGTGTGTTTCTATCTGTGTGTGTTTCTATCTGTGTATGTGTGTCCTCTTGCCTTTGAAAATGTGTATGGGTGTGCTACCTCCTCTTCCTATCATGCGCTCTTCCTCTCACTACCATCCTCCTCCTCCTCCTCCTCATCTAGTCCATCTCAGCTTTTCTGTTCAGCCCTGGGACATGGCAGGAGAGCCAAGCCTTACATTAACTCTCTGCTTCAGCGTAAGCGGCCTCCAGTGTTTTTTCTAGGCAGCCGGGCCCCTCTCTTCTCTCTCATGCTCTCGCTCTTACACCAGCACTGAAAATGCCTTATACAGGCAAATCCAGCCCTGTTTCACCTCCCTTTCTTTCTTTCTTTTTTTCTTTCTTTCTTTCTTTCTTTCTTTCTTTCTTTCTTTCTTTCTTTCTTTCTTTCTTTCTTTCTTTCTTTCTTTCTTTCTTTCTTTCTCTATTGATCTCTTTCTTTCTCACCATGCTTTTAAACGCTGGACTAAAAGCAACACCAATATCAAAATATATGAAAACACACAGAACCACATAGACACACACACACACACACACACACACACACACACACACACACACACACACACACACACACACACACACACACACACACACACACACACAGTTTGATAACAACCTACATATTGTTCGATAAGAGACCTTTCTGTGTTTTTATTTTGCCTCTTAATCACTGTGTCTCATGCTTGATTAATATGCTTCATGTTTCTGTACCTCAGCTTGTGCGCAGGGTAGTGTAGGGTTAGCATCCCTGCTTCCATTCAAATTCAGTGAGAGCAACTTCAGAAGAACCGTTTTAGAGTAAGGGAGGGGAGAGGGAGTGTGAGAGAGAGAGAGAGAGAGAGAGAGAGAGAGAGAGAGAGAGAGAGAGAGAGAGAGAGAGAGGGAGAGAGGGAGAGAGAGAGAAAGAGACAAAGACAAAGAAAGAGTAAGTTCAGGCTGACTGTAATTATACTGTTCCTCACACTGATACCAGTGGCCCTGCAACCCCAAGGCAGAGGAGTAGAGAAAGCCTCTGGATGTGTTCCTTTGGACTGTGTTTTACAAACACACACACACACACACGCACACACACACACACACACACACACACACACACACACACACACACACACACACACACACACACACACACACACTCCTATCTTTAACCAGTCTTCTGTCTCACTGTTATCTCTCACCTATCTTGAAGCAATCTTCTGTCTCCTGGCCTATTTTTTGTGTCATGAAAGAGTAGCTAAGCAGATGGTTGCTGTATGGCTGCTATAATGGTATACTATTATTGTTATAGTCAGTGAAACACTATTCCTCACACTCCCTTTGTCAGATCTGTAGGAAAGGAGTAAGTACTTTAGGATACAGCTATTCAGAAAGATTGTGCTAGTCTTCTGTCTCAGGCTCGATGTAATGTCTTCGGTAATAGTCCCATTTAGATACAAATAAATCTTTAGGTTGTTTTTTTTTTTTCAGTGTTTCTTTTTTCTGCTCTGAAGTGTTTTGGCCCCATTCAACTGAACATGCCTAATGGCCCATTGTCACTGTCATCAGTGTCCCATTTCTCCACTCTAGAATGTCATTTTGCCCCAGCACCTGCCAACTGACCCCCGTCTCTGGCTCCTTGTCATGGGCACTGTGCCCCCGTTTCGCCAGCCTTGTAGTCATGTGCCAGGATGCCAACATTTTCTTCTCATGCCCAATTACCATATGCTGTGTCCAATGGGACCCCCCAAAGCCTCTGCTCCAACAAGCCCTTTAAGTATTTGTTTATTTGGATACAACATCTATTGTGTTAAAAAATCCCCCTAAAGCTCAAGGGATATGGTGATCCAGTCATGTTTACCAAATATTGGCTCAAATTGTGTCCCAAGTCAAACATTGCCAATCAGGCCTATTATATCATCCAAGCTGGCACTAGTATGCAATACATGCAATAACATCATACAACTGTTGATTATACAATACTTATGACCCACAGACAGTTCCACTGAAGAGCCTTAAGTGCTCAATTAAATGGTAGACCCTGTAGCTTTCCCCATCAGCATCTCAATAGCTGGTCTTTAGTATCAGAGTCTTCGAATTCTGCACCACCCCATACCTCCTCCTGCCCCTCAGGCCAGCAGGACCCTATCAAACACTCAAACACACACACACACACACACACACACACACACACACACACACACACACACACACACACACACACACACACACACACACACACACACACACACACACACACACACACAATTGACCCTTCCCTAACCCCCTCCCTCCATCACCCATGGCTGCGTGTCTTCTGGCCTTCCCGCCGTGCCTCCACAAAGGCCCATTGGTCCTGAGCTCCTGTTATCTGCGAGCACTGATGGGTGGTGAGGGGGGCGGAGGCCCCAGCATGGGTGTGGGAAGTTATCCCAGAAGTGTGCCGTCCTGGAGGGGGCCAGCCCCCGACCACAGCTGCCCCTCTCCCCCAGGAGGCTGGAGGTGGGTGTGGAGGAGGATGCCCGGGTCATGAATGCCTCCTAAAACAACAAAGAATGGATCTGGTCAGAATAAGGACCCTACTTATCTTATCTGAGAACACCTCTCTCTCAATCCAAAATAAGGTAACACCATTGTATGGCATCAGGTGAGGGACACACAGAACAGTTTAACAGTTTTAACAACGGGCCAACAGAAAACTATTTTAACAGCTTCAACTATGTTCATTCAGCTGGAGCTGCTACTAAGGGACTAATGTTTTTTTTTTTCCAGAACTATAAAGCATATGGAAAGCTCAAGGCTGGGCTGGCTATTGAGGAGTAAGACAGGGTCCATACTAGTGTGTTGTCATTTTATAATGTAGCCCTTTCTATCTATTTACTTCTGCTGTCCACACTACCACAGATTTTCCAAGCCACTAAAATGCAACATTTTGAATAGGCTTCTGGTCCCATTTTAAAAACGCATGGGTTGCATTAGAGTGTTGAGTGTGGACAGGATAAAAAGCAGATGTCAGAAATTGATGATGCAGATAGTGAGGTTTTTACTGTCACAAGTTATTAACACATTGTTAAGCTCATTAAATGACCCTTACTCTGTGGATGTGTTTACTGATGACAAAACCAACCGCAGACCCAATTGTGAATGTACCAGGGATAATGAAATGCAAATGATGGTTTAAGCAAGCATGTCTTTCTTCTTATCTACTTTGCTATTTTCCTCATTTGTCATGTATTCACCTGCAGAGCTGCTTAGAGAACAGCGGAGTAGACTATCCACTTCCTGTTTATATTGGAATGCACATGCTCACTCTACATGAACGGTCATATGATTTGTTTGTTTGTGTTTTTAAGTGCAGACACAGATTTGTTCCGATACGGAGGTGAAGCGTTCATGTGGGCCCAGATCGTTTTCATTTTAAAATACTGTTTCCAAACAAAAATGCGCTAGAGTGGATAGCCTGAGAGCTAGGAGGGGGATAACTACAGGGTCCCTGGAGCCCGTCCAAGCCTGGCCCCTGGCCACATACCCAGCCAAGCCACATGATCCGCCAACCCCATGCGGCTTGATCTCTCTGCCCAAGCCACTTTTTTGTCACACTGTTTTTTTTTGTTTGTTTTGTTTACAGGGTGATATATTTACTGTATACTGACTCTAACTTATGTCAGGCTTTAAACTGCATTGTCTTTCCGAGTGGTAAGGCCTAAAAGAGTTGTTACAGTGTTGAAATGTTTATATATAGTCCTATCAGTGACCAGGCTTTTCATCAAATCATTCTCTGTTTCTATGAGTAGTTAATGCTGGGTAATCTTATCAGTGTTTCTCTCCTGGCTGTGCTGTCTGTGTTTCTTCTTTGGGGATTGATACTGGCGTCTCAAGCAAATCTAGTCTAGGGACTGATAACTTCACTGTTCCTTTTCATACTCATATTAATATTAATACTGATGCCATTTACTTTAGACAAGAAGACAAGATAAATCAGGCAGAGGCAGAAAGAGGCTAAGGCGTGAAACTGGAGACTCCAGCACGTCTGTTAATCCACATGTTTTAAGACGAACGATTGCTGTATGTGGCAATATCCAATAGGCAAACTTGTTTTTGTCTCTCCAGCCTCACAAGTCCCTCATGGTTGCTAAACTGGCTGTACTCTATGACATCTGCTCCCCTGATATCTCCCTTGCTCACACACTATCATGTCTCTAGGACATCTTTTGTGTCTGGCACAGTTGCTTCCTTGATCAAATAACAGAGTCCCTTTTCCCAGCCATATACCCATGCCATTTACTGTATGTGTGATGCCAAGGAAGTGATCTGAATTTGAGTGTCTGGGGTGAGGTTGGGTGGGGTAGGGTGTAGAGGCAGCAAGCTTCATGACCAGGGAGACAAATCTTCTCCAAAGTCTTTTATCCTCAGTCAAGAGGAAACCACACACTTCCCTGTATCTTCAGGGGAGCGAAAAGAGGGCATACCACAACTGCTCTTTTCTAAGCGCTTTTAATCTTGCTGCATTTTGTAGAGGCAGGGATTTTTCTTTTTCTTTCTTTCTTTCTTTCTTTATAACTGTCTTTTCCTCTGTTCTTCCTGCCCTCTTTTCTTTCTCTATATCCTTTTTCCATTTCTTGCTCTCTCTAATCTCTCTCTCTGTCTTTTCAATCTCTCTTTGCCTCTCTCTTGTTGCCTCACATGCTCTCCCTTTGCTCTTTGAGGACACCAGAGAGAGTATTCGAAGACCGTGTCTCCCCCTGTGACTCTCATAAATCAGTGGATTTTCAAGAATGCTGCGGGAAAAATGTCCCAGAGTCAAATCCCGAGACTGAAGCAGGTCGCTTGCTCCCATGCAACCTGAATATGTCCTGATAGTTTTGCCTAACACTCTGCCAACTGGGGTGAGAGCCAGTGTCCCTGTCTATTTTCACCTTTGCGGACGGTGTGTGTGTGTGTGTGTGTGTGTGTGTATGTGTATGCGAGTGTGCGTTATCTCCACAGATATAGAGTGTTGAACTCCTACTGTGCCTGTGAGAGGGGGTTTAATAGCCACTTAGCATTTAGCCATAAAACTGTCAGAGCAAAGTGTCATGGCGTGAGGGATTTTTTTCCCTCCATTCTCCTACTGTGAAGGTGTGCGATGCCCGGAGGGTAGGCCAACGATTACAGTCATGGCTATTCAACCTCATATACGCAAATACCCATTTGTTCATTTTAAAATAGTGTCCATAACAGTGTATTATCAAACCTAATCATTTTTTCATAGACAATAACTCACTGAAAATACGCGTTGTATTATAATTACTTGCATGTTAAATGGTCTTATGTTATTTTAGTGTGAAATATATGAGCAAACTGTTAACCCTGGACTTATCATGCAATCCTCCACATCTCCAAACAGATTTGTCCATATGGGTCAAAACATTGCATTCAGTGAATTGCCTCTGTAAGCGTCACTGTCAAAGTTTGGGCCCTTTAAATTGCAGAGTGTTATTCTCTCATATACTGTATAAACATATGTGGCAACTATCATCATTGAATTTGTATGTTTATTTTGGAACCTGATAACCAGGTTTATGTTCTTGTTAGGTGGCAAAAATTTATTTACAATTTGTGTTATACATTATTTTATATGAATTATGTCAGACAGGACCCTTTCCAGACAATATTTATTTCACTTTGAAATGTTTATACATATTTTATATATCTTCCTATCGTGTAGCTTAGCCGATTCTGCCAGTACACCTCTTCGGGCAGCTATACTGAAATTTTATGAGAAGTTGAAATGATAATGATGTCATTTTGCTTACCCAGTATAGTTTCATGCAGTCTCTCATAAGCTTCTCTATACACTCTGTCTTCCTGTGTTGTCTCTGAGGTATAGCGGTTGTCTCTGAGGGTAGTCTACATATGAATATTTTAAATGGCATTTTTTCTAGTTTTCTTGCTCATTTTTTGTTGCTCTCACCATCTGCACTGCTCCACCAATTGAGCTTCATGGAGCACTCACTCTCCTACTATTAGGAGCACTTAGATTTAATCACAGCGATCATGTGGTCTAATCATGGTAATTTTGGGGATACCCCCCCTGGCTGTGTGCTCGTTATCTGTGGGCTGAGGAGAGATGGGAGGCAGACCTGTTGCGGGCACTCTGATGAGTGCTACTTCCTTCCCCACGGCACTTCAGGCCCTCAGCGCTCCTAAGCTGCCAGGCAACCTGCTGGACAGGGGCCAAGTGCGCCGGGGCTTTGTGTTCCGTATTGTGTTTATTGTAAATGTGTGTTGCTTTAGCTGTTTGTCTCTGTTTTATTTGTGTGTGTGTGTGTGTGTGTGTGTGTGTGTGTGTGTCTGTGTATGTGTGTGTGTGTGTGTGTGTGTGTGTATGTGTAGTAATGTGAAGTGCATGCGCGTATCCAAGACAACGTGAGAATGAGCATTGATGAAATGTCAGTTCCCTGCGTGTGTGTGTGTGTGTGAGAGAGAGAGACAGACAGAGAGACAGAGAGGGAGAAAAAGAGAGAGAAAAATGCATTCCTATTTAACCCAACCTGACTCCATGCTTGTTAGGAAATTCCACTCCACATTATTGGGTTGTCCTGGCAATCCAATGGCTCCCTTCCCAGACAAGATCCCCGGGGATTAAAAAAATCTGAATGATATATCATCAATTAACTTTCCTTGGCCCTGACATTCTGACTCTTTCTTGGCAGGGTCAGAAATTACAGGTCATTATTTATTTCTGGAAACTATTTATACAATTTCGCCTCCTAAGACTGATCTGGGGGTGGGGTGGGGAAGTGGTTTAGGGGAGGACTTGTAGCGGTTTTCACTAGGCCTCACAGTGAACTCTTTAATTCCTTAGCTGTTCAGAGGAAACAGAACAGTTACAGGACAGCGATGTAATGTGCTTGTTCTGGTTAGGAGGTTGCACACATGCTCACTCACTCACTACAGATTTCATTCATTGCTGCCTTAGCAGGAAAAAAACCTTGTGGTGGTTTTCAACATAGTGCCAGAGACAAAGGAATGTGTCTTTCATTCATATATTTCAGCAAGAAGCAGTTGACGTCGGTGAAACCTGCGGTTATGGCCAACAGCGTTTTCTGTTTCTTGTCTTCTCTTGCACTTCTAGTGAGTGCTGTTTTCGTTTTAATGGTATTGAAGTACACCTGGTGTTTCACTCTATGGGAGTTTTTTTTTGGCAATTACACTATTGTTTACTCAAGTGAACAATTAAATGTTGCACCTCCTGCTTATGTGACTGTGTGGTGGTATCTTGGTGTTACAAATCAAAATTAAGTCTGACTGGAGGCTTCTGAAAAAAAGCTTCTATGGATTGCTGATCTCTTGGCTTTGCTCCAAGAAGGAGATGCTATGCTCTGCTCTGGGTGGGGGTGGGTGAGTGGATGGGAACACTGTACCAGCAAGGTGTGTGTGTGTGTGTGGAGGGGGGTAGAACTGTGGCATCAGGATCAGGGTAATGCATCACAGTCAGGCTCAGGATAAGGAGACCGTGAGGAACACACAGAACTGGGTAAACAGAGCTTAATCATCCGCCACCATATGCATAGGGTAGGGAGTGCCACTCGCATAGGATCTCTTTTATTGTTAGCATCTAGTGTAAAGGAAAAGTTTGGTGTGAAGCAATCCAAGGCACTGTTGTTTAAGGTCACAGAGTGCTGTGGGTAGGGAAAAAAAAAGAAAAGAAAACATGATTCTACACAGACCAAATAATGAACTGGTAGTTAACATTACCTGAACGGGGTATCGTGAAATGAAACCAAAAGTTATTTTCTAAGCCCCATTCAGTAATTGTTAGCTACCAGCTAGCTATTCGGTCTAGTTGTATTACATTTTCTAGTTCTTCTTCCTACCAAGAGCACTGAGTAACCTCGGACAACATGGCTATGGACTGATTCATACTGAACTTCTCTTTTGAAGGAAAGCTCCAAGCCAATTCAATGTGGATATTTAGGAGGATGAATTCGGTGGCCTGGGAGAAGAAACTCAAGGCCAGTTGATGTTGTTTATCTTCCATTAGACCTCTGGTAGTGGGGACTGTGGAGAGACATGTCTAAGTAATTAATTAGCTGACCAAGGAGATTTAAACTGAGGTGGGAAAACAAATCTTGAACCTTGAACATACACTGCAATGCTCGTATCACTGTATCAAGTACAATTAAACATAACATTTGAAAGTGATTCCAAGACTGTCAGTTTCATTGTATATTTTCCTTGAGAGGAGGGAGTTGTGTTACAATGTCGCAAAACAACCACTCTTGCTCTGTGC
The DNA here is from genome assembly GCA_027475355.1 of Coilia nasus. Taxonomy (NCBI): domain Eukaryota; kingdom Metazoa; phylum Chordata; class Actinopteri; order Clupeiformes; family Engraulidae; genus Coilia; species Coilia nasus. The sequence continues at coordinate 7,592,775 of CM050201.1, read as the reverse complement.
TTTCATGAATGTAGTCTTTGTTGCATACTTTAATGTTTTTATGTTATTGTACACCTCACAATGGAAAACCATTCACTCCTGTACATTGTTATCATGTGCTCACCAAAGGGAGTACTTGTATTGTTTAAATCTACAAGCATTTAGGTCAAATATGCTGTGATTTCATGGTTATTATTTCAAGAAAATGCAACGTATCTATCTTCTACAATGCAACAAAGAAGGCAAGTATTACAGTCTGGAGGTGCACAGAGCAGAGATCTGAGGAGCGAAATCCCCCTTCCACACCAAGTTTATGCTAAAGGAAACACTCCCAACCCCCCTTCTCTCTTTCTCTCTCCCTCTCCCCCTTTATCTCTGCGCCCCTCTCTGTATTCTGACAGCACCATGCTCACTGTTTAGCTGATATAATTCAGCAGCTGACCCCCCCACTCTTCTGCAACACAACACAACACAACACAACTCACACACACGCATGCACACACACACACACACACACACACACACACACACACACACACACACACACACACACACACACACACACACACACACACACACAGGGTACAAGGGTAACAGGCATAGGCTTAACCACATGCACACGCACGTATATGCATATTTCACAAATAACTGTGTTTTATAACCTATCCAGAGCTATGCTCGTTTTAATGCCCCCATTTAAAATAAAAAAGGTAATCTTTTTTAGCCACATTGATGTGCAAGGTCAGGTTGGCAGGGTGCAAGCCGGCAGGCAGGCAGGAACGGTGCTTTTTTTTTGCAGAGAGGGAGAGTGGGGGTAGAGAAAAAGGGCTGCGCTCAGAGCTGTCTGCGCTGTGCTGCGCCCGCGCTCTGCTGTGCAGTGCTGTCTGTACTCTGCCCATCCCCCACGTTCACATAGCAAAGTTCTGCTGCTTTTGCAAGAGCAGTGAAGCTGCCGCCACTGCTGCTGGGAGAGTGAGAGAGAGAGAGAGAGAGAGAGAGAGGGCGGGTGAGCGAGCGAACGAGAGCGTGAGGCAGGCAGGCAGGCAGGCAGAGGGGGTGGGGAGGAAGAGAGAGAGAGCGAGCAGTGAGGGAAAGGGAGAGAACAGAGAAGCAGAGACAGAGCGAGGGAAGAGAGTGAGAAAGAGTGAGAGAGAACCAGCGCAGAAGACTAGAAGAGGAAAGCATGGCTGTTTTCATCTGATTATTTACTTTCTGTTTTTCTGCTTTGCTTCACTGATTCTCAGTGTCTCTGCACAGAATATAATTTTTGATTACAAAGTGTTTCTTTGGGTGGCTATTTAAGACTTCTCACATTTTGCCTGTTTCATTTTTTGTATTTTTTTTTTTTTTTTTGGGAAAAAACACACTTCCTGCATTTAGTTCACCACCCCCAACACACACACACACACACACACACACACACAAGCTGTAATTTCATGCTTTCGTCTTTCGATCAAGCCATATGCTGCACTACTCCTCTCATTTGGTCACACCACATGCAAAAGAGACAGTCTTGACTGTTGCAGGCTTTTCATTGAGCGTGAACCATGAACTTGTGGGATTTCAGTTAGAGCCTAAAGCTGTATTAATGGCCTGTGAACTAGTAGCCTAATGAGAAGGTCCTATTCACAGCAGTTACCTGTCCATTCTATTGTTTTATTAAATACAAATGGGACATATAACCATACGTATTTTTATATGCACACTAGTACCGCAAAATACGTTACAGTTTGGTTTCAAAATGAAACAAGCCCTTTAGTACATCCTGCTCCGTTTCCCTTTCGTTCCATTCCGCGTTTTGCGTCTCACTATGCGCCTCAGTAAAATGGCTGTGTCTCGCGGAGCCTCGTGCTGGTTTGATCGGTTTCTCGCTCATACTCTCGTTCTGTAAGAGAAACCCCCTCGCATTTTGTGTCGGTTAATTTCATTCCCGGGATTTGTATTTATTTGGTTCCAGAAACTTTTTTATTTGAATTGGAATCGGGAGTGGAGGCCGGAGTCGGTCCGGAGGTAGGGGGAATGATCCGGGACACGGGTACATTGTTATAAATAATTGTATTTATTCAATGCTACACAGAGAGGCATAGTGACTGACTCGCTGTGAAAGAGAGGGGGGAGAGAGGGATATCATGGCCGCTCAGGTCGCTAGCGTCGCCACTCTCAACACTAGCCCGCCATCCGAACTTAAAAAGCCGGATCGGGACCCACAGGAAGAGTCGGCAGCAGGCGAAAAGCAGGAAAATAAAGAGTCGGGACCAGACAGCGGATCTCCAGCGCAGAAAGAACTGCAGGACGGGGCCGACGGTGGAAATGTAGGGGGAGGAGGGGATCCTGACATGAAGAACGGGAACGGGAATTCGTCTAGGGTGAACAATAATAATAACCAGAATGATTCAGGGGGCGCTGAAGGTAATGCTCACCCGGGAATGGCTCACCACCACCCGGGTACTTTTCCTCCACCTCCTTACGGTTATAACCAGCCCTATAACCGGGCCCCTTTTCATCAACATGGCGGACAACAAAGCCCTGGCATGGCAGCTGCAGCGGGGCCGGCAGTGCAACCAGGCAGCATGATGGACCCATACCCGCCCAATTCACACGACCACGGCTTCCCCAACCACTTCAATAACTATAGTCCATACCCAAACCGGACTCCATATCAGGGCCAAGGCTACGGCATGAGTTCCCCGCGCAACAACCAGCCCCCGACTGCTGGGGGGCAACCAGGCAAGCAACAGCCAACTGGGGGAACTACACCTATGGTAGCCTCATACAATAATCAGAGATATAACATGGGAAACCCTCAGCCAACCTCAACCCCGACACTTAACCAGCTTCTAACCTCACCCAGCCCTGCAAGGAGCTACCAAAACTATCCTCCAAGTGACTACAACAACCCTGAAGGGGCTAGCAAGGGACCAGTAGACATGGGAAGCAGTAGTCAGTATGGTGGGGGCCATCCGGCTTGGCAACAAAGAAGCCACCATCCATCTCCAATGAGCCCGGGAAACTCGGGACAACCACTAAGCAGGAACCAGGTAAACTTTCTGTTACTTTTGAGGGTGTTCTCTTCACTCCTAAGTCCACGAGTTACAACACTAGCCCTTAGCTTCTCATAGAAATGTGCAGTGTGTAGCTATGGTTCTGCCATTGTCTCTGTGTGTCTAAAATGGCTGCCTCGCTGCTTTCCCTCAGCACAACCTAGTTTAGAAGCAGTTATAAACTAAAACGAACCTAAAGTCTTTCGTTAGACAAAACTGTTTGAGCCTGGACGTGTGGGGGGCTCAAGGTTTGCTTTAGGTGAAGGGTGCGTGCTCGACTTGCCGGTGGAAATTGAGAAGTAAGTTGATTTTTCTGGACCATTTTGTGTCTGCAGCAAAAAAATCGGCATTAATGCAATTAAACGTTTGCTTCCCTACCTTTTGCTATCTCTGTGACGAGCAGAACTTAACTTTACAGTGTTGGTACTGATCTGTCAAGACTGCGCGAATCTTGTATGGTAGAAGGAGTTTGCAGATCATTATTTTATGAAGTTAAATCATTTTTATGTCACAGCTACGCAGCAAGAAAGCACCGATCCAACGCAGTGACCGAAAATATTGTCGCCAAAAGCTTGTTTACAACCGATGGCTTTTAAAAATGTCAGAACAACCCAACGTGAAGTCTGTCTAACCACATGTCGTGGGGTTAACACCCTTTGATAATTTACACCGCCTTTTCTTACTGTATTCCGATGTGCATTATTTAATCAGAATTCCGTGTTTCGTGGTTTGGATGATTTGAGACCGAAAGAAGCCTCGGTAAACACGACCAGTGATTTCAGTAAGTGCGGATTGCTGCTTTGCTTTGGGATTTGAATTATGGAGGTAAAATCCTTCTGTCAAAGGCAGGAGACAGTTGGTCTTAGGTTGACATGCTAGCTGAGATCTGATTGGCTAGCCATCCGCCGCTCCTGGCCATTTATAATTGCATCTAATGTAATGCTGTAAAAATCCCCGACGAGGTGGAACTCGAGCAGTGGAAGAGGTTTAGAAAAATGGTACAAACACGTTTTCCTGGTTTAATGTTTGGGCATGCTTAATCTGTGCCGTGACCTGCATCGTCGTGCTTTTGAAGAACCTTTAGGAACTAGCTGTTATCTTTGTTTACACTAATTAAATTGTCAGCCTCGATGTCACTTAGCGAATGCTGTCATGTTGAATAGTACTCGATGCAGCGATACGAACATTACCGTGTATATTTCGATAAGGTTTTAATAAATGGCCTGTTAAAAATTAAGTGCAATATAGCCGTTTTCTGCTGTATAAATACTTAAGGCTTAAGGTTTATACAAATTCCCACAATTCTTGAACGAATAGGTGTTTCGAAAGCATGTAAACGTGTGTGTGTGTGTTTGTTTTTTATATATCATGAGGTATCAAAGAGGTACAGGTTGCAAGCACTGCAGAGGAGAGACCTTAATCCCACATAGCCTGTTCTCAAAAGTCATGTATATTGGACAGCCTTGAACTGTCAGTAAATATTTTGTGGGCTACGCATGGTAACACTAAATCTAACTTATTCTTTTATGCAGCTTCATATGCAGCAATTCTATACCCATTTCTGACAGCAGCATTTGTGTGTTGGATTAATTTTTTTTTTTTTTTTTTAATGCTATGTTTTCATTACAGATAGGATGCAACATAGACTAAACGTGGGTGTGCAGTGAAGAACCAAATGCATGACAGTTGTGCTTGTTTACTAATGCTAGCATGTTGGTTGACTGGGGGTAAACGCTGTGTATAACTTAGCCCATGATTCCAGATCAGTGCTGTAGTAGGTGTGGCCACTGCTGCCAGCGCTCTGAGGCTGTTGAGAGCAGTTCCTGGTACAGCCAGTGCGCGTAGAGAGAGCGAGGCGAGCATGAGAAGCAGAGAGAAGGAGAGCCAACGTGGCTCTGCCTCAGACTGAGCCGAGGCTGTGTTTACATGCGGCCAGGTGTCAGCCAAGTGTCACTGCTTTGTGTACATTTTTTTCCCTCCTCCATCCTCTCATTCAAGTCGCGTAACCATGTCAACAAGTGCCGCCACCCCCCTCCACTCCTCCCTCCCTCCCTCTCCCAGTCTTTCCCTGAGATGCATGTATTAGTCAGACACTTTCATTTAACTAGCTGTCCACACTTCTGCTTTCTGTCTTTGTGAGGGTATTTCCTATTTTGGCAGGGATATTTTTTCTTCTTTATCTTTCTGATATGCCTTTCTAGAAATAGAAAATAGAAAATAAATCAAGGTAATTTTTTTTGTATGCTGTCAACTTGTGCACCTTTTAAAGTTGAGAAATAAAATGTTACTTGTGAGTCCATTCTTATGATATAGGCCTTTGTGTCTATGAATATGATGGTACTTTATTCAATTTCCAAGCATGCATTAAGTTTAATGATTGGGCAAAATGGTTCCTGTTGTTTTAACAGTAACAACAATAATACAAACATGCAAGTAAGTGCACCTGGAAGAGAATTTGGTGATGCATGCAAACCACAGTGTATTTTTTCATGGCTTTATCTGTCTCTGTGATACACGATTGCAAGCACACGTCTAGGAAGTAAAGCAAAAAAGGCCCGAACATTGCCACAGTGTAGCCCAGTACGTAGGCTACAACTATGTCATGATATGTGAGATTTTTCAAAGGCTACAATTGCATTTAGCTACGACGTGTGTACTGGTGCTGCATTTGAACATTGTGTTCTCATGATTCTTCAGGGAGAATGTAACTTGTTGTATGTTATTAACATGGGGCTTTTACACTCCGGGGCTTTTTTTTCCCCTAAATCACACCATTTTGTTTACATTTGCGGTCATTGTACCCTTTGGGAACATCCAGATATTTTTTCTGTAGTGACCAGAGTAGCCTAAATGATTTGTTGCGTGAATACAAAGAACTGCAGTAGTTTGGAGTTCAAAATTTGAATAAAAACTATTTTCATTTTTTTTCCAAAATGACTCCAGACATATATTCTATTTTAATAGTTTCTTATCTAAATAGCCTATTTAGTACAGAATTTGACTGATCTTGCATGTCCTTTAAAAACATTAGCTGCCTGTTCATAATGTGTGGCATTGTGAGACAAAGAAGTATTTCTTGAAAAAACTAATTTCTATTTCTTTCTGTCTTGTTTCCCTGACAGAATCTTATGGAGTGTGCTACTTGTTTGATATATCGCATGTGTATGCATGCACTGTTTGTGAAGGGGCGTGAAGGGAATGGTCACATGTCATACGCCAGTCATGCTAACTTGATTTGACTGCTCCTCTCGTACCCGCCTACAGTTTGTTGTGCCTGGCCAACCATCTGAGTTTTGGGGACAGTGAACTTCTTTGGGCCGTGTTGTGTCTGAAATTTTGCTTGTCTGTGGTTGGGTGACCCTGGTGATGGTTGTCAACGACCCTCGTCGTTATTGATTCAGGGGAGACTTTCTGTGTTGTTTCAGTGAAAACACCAGGGATGTCTATCAGTCTGTGAAGTTTCTGAGTCCCATAACTGTTTATGGTTATTCAGAACTCTTATGCACAGATTGGGATGTGGCTGTATTCTGGCTCAAGGTTGGCTTTGGGGCCACTGGGAGGCGCTGCCTTTTCTGGGCTAATGGTTTAGGGTAGGGCTGCACACTATCGAAAATATCGTGATCTCGCAATACACAATATCGTGATACACATATCGCAAAACAACTGCAATAAATGGGACATGTAAGATGTTTCACGCTCCACATATGAAGATAATAATTAATGAAAATAATAATTGGGAAATCAAATGGAGTCCTACTGCCCTTGATATCCACCCGCATAGGCTGCCCACTGGCTATGACCTAGCAGTGAAGATTAAGCTGAAAGATGTTAAAACTATTTAAATATTTAAACTATTTTTAAATATGTAAATGTTTATTTATCGCAAAACACATCATCATCGCAACATTCAGCAATGTTACCGCATATCGCACATTTTTTCAATATCGTGCAGCCCAAGTTTAGGGAGACTCCAGCGCACAGCGAGGAATCCCCAGTCAAAGTCAGTAGTCATTTCTGCCATTTCTACTCGGGCTTCTGATGGCATTGTCACCATCATTACTTGTGCTGACTCCCTAACCTGCTTTAAGCAGGTCATGCTGGAGAATTACAGTGAATCATATGCACTGACTGTGCACTCTATGACTTGTCAGCTGTCTTGGGAAATGGCCTCACCATTCCTGGAAGATCATTTGGAGAGGGTGAGAGCGACTTTCGGGAAGGTCAGGGTGGCAGCTGAAAATATGCCACCAGCACTCATTAATATGCCATAAGAATACTTTTCAGCAATCCATTAGTTTAGTGAACTACACATATGTAATTATAGTCAATTATATATATAATATAATAATTATAGTCAATTATATATATAATGTATATAATTTATATATATTATATTTCATTGTCCAGGCAACTGTTCAATGACAATAAAAGTCTTGAAGTCTAACAATGGTGTAATGATATTGTTAAGCCTATTTATGTATAAATGCATTCACAATTGGGCAGTTTTTTGTAAGCTGTCCTCCTTGACTTTGTTTGCAGCACCTGTGCTGCTTTGAGCCTGTGTTATAGGTTTGTATTGCTAGTAGCCTTCTCACTACTATAATTTTGTTCTTGTAAAATATGTGGTCCAAGATCTCCTTATTTGCCAATAGTCATCTTTTGCCCTTTTGCTTAAACATGCTCATACTGACATCGTGAATGTTTGTGTATGACATTATAATGACATCATCTATTTATGGCTGCGGCTGCTAGCTTGTGTAGCTGACTAGCGATGTGCTAGGCGTGTTGAGTTTGCTGCATGGTATATAGGCCCTAACTAACATGCAACATGCGGTAGGAAGCTCTGCTTTGCAATACTTCACATGAGCAGTGCATTGGACTGAGCGTTCCCAGAGTCAGTATAGGATGAAAGATCTGGCTCTGAGGGGCGGACAAACGGGAGTCTGTAAATGTCAAATGAGCATTCAGAAAGGCCAGCGTCCAAAGCAAACTAGTAAGGCCGAATAGCCTCTGGTTCTGAGGAGGGAAGACTGAGGTGAAGTGTGTTCGGCGTTGAACTCGGGCTGGACGAGGCAGACCTGAGATGTCTGTCAAGAGATCAAGGTCCATCTGAATTTGTGCTCAGTTGTAGAACTGTAGAGTGTTGTAGTGGCATGTGTGTGAGATGCACTCTGTTTTTGAGCATATTGGTGGACACAAGTGTGGTGTGAGTGTGTGTCTGTGTGTGTTTAAAAGTGGTGTGTCTGTGGTGAGGGTTGCTCATTATTTTCAGTCCCCTTGTCCTGGTGAACTCCAATATTTGTGCTAAGGAGCTGTTGAGTCCCTGCCACAACATTTTAATAGAGTCTTGAGTCAAGGCTGTTGTCTTCTGGCACTCACGTTAGTAGTGGACTACTTTGTCAGAATGACACCCCCTTGAGAGGGCCAGCCTGCCTCTTTCTGTTTGTCAAAATATGGGTGCAAATAAAATGTCAACGGAGGAAATAAGCTAGTCTGAGTGTGTTTGACTGATTAAAGCTCTTAGTGTGCAAATGGCACTCTTGTTTTCATTTGTCAGACACATGGTGAATATTGTTCAGAGGGATGTTTATTGAGCTTTATTGGTTGTTTGGCAATTGATATTGGGATGCTCCTGCAGGTTGTAGTTGTGCCCAAGTGAGGATGGGAGACTAGCAAATGCCAAACTGCCTGGTTGTAGGTTGTATGCAAAATCATCAAAACATCTCCATAGACCCACTGCACGTGCTATCTGAAATACCATTAAGAAAACAGGCTAGTCAATGGGAGGGCAATGGACTTATGGGAAATTGAGTTTTTTTTAATATGTTGGTCCAGCTGCAGGGAACAGAACTGATGGCTGCACTTACTTTGTGGCTTTCTTCTTGGCAGTAAGGAACAAACGTGACGATGCATTTTTTGCACACTGTGTGTGTGTGTGTTCTCTGGACCTATGTATGGATTATCTTGTTTCAGGCTTTTAGCAAGACTGCCGTAAATGTCAAGTTTGTGGATAATTCATATAAAGTTTTACATGGATAAAACGTCTCCTCTTATATTTTAAATATCCTGCCATTGATGTGGTACATGTTGCATCATCGCCTCTGCCAGCTCTCGGGGGCCCGTCCCAAAAATAACTCCATGGGCCCGAGCCAGCATTATAAGTACCCGAATCAGGCCCAGAATAAACCACACACACCAAGAGCTGTTGGCCAGCCGCAGTCTTTTAGGGATGACGGTTAACCCTTGAGAAACCCAAGCACTGCAGGCCGTCTGGTCTGCATGGTTGTGCATTTACTGACAAAGTAGGCCACAGTACTTCGATTCATTTTTCTGCAGTCTGAAGTGTTGACAGAACACTTAAAAAAAAAAAAAAAAACTAGAGCGACAAATTATTAAAATCAAAACTCTGTGACACCGAAACACATTAGTGATCACAGTGTGCTCTGTCTGGCTCCCCGCTGTACAGCTTGGGAAAATTGATGGCAGAACCATGTCTTTTGGTATCACTGAGTCATCGGAAGTGGTGGCATGGCCTAATGTTTTATATTGCACTCGATGAAATGAAAGTTTAAAATACATTGGACCTTGACTGTTGTGATTTGCTTTGTCTGATTGCAAAGGGTGTTTTGGGTTGGTGTTTTTATATCTAGTCAGTGGTGTTGGTGTCTTGACTTCCTTCAGACATGGTGTGTATTTACACCTGTGCGTTTGTGTGTGTTCATGTGTGTATGAATCGCAATGCATTTTTAATGGCATATTCTGAGAGACACATGTTTGAGAGCGGTGTCTGTTGACTGGTGAAAGGTACCAACACACACACACACACACACACACACACACACACACACACACACACACACACACACACACACACGTGCACTCAAACACATGCACACTCAGCCATGCTCTTCTGCTCTGTCTGACTGCTGAGTAATGCTTTTGCACATGCTGTCTCACAGCCGTAAATGTGTGTGTGTGTCAGGACTCTGGGGAAAGGGGGGTGGAGGTGGTGGTGGTGGTGCCTAAGTGTGGTGGTGGTGTGTGTGTGTGTGTGTGTGTGTGTGTGTGTGGCTTCTTCCCCTCCCTACTTTTTTTTCTGAATGATTCTTCCCTGCAGGCCAGTGGTGCGTGTGTGTGTGTGTGTGTCCCAGTGAACGCCTCAGGAGCTGTTCTGACCTGCTCACGCTCCACGTGCCATCAGCAATCCGTCTTTTCAGGAACGGGGAGGGGGGGGGGTGGTGGTGGGTAGTGGCATCTCATCCCAAGCCCAATGCTCTCAGCCTCCCACTCACACGGCCAGACACGCCATTCAACAAGCACTCTCACAAACACACACAGTCGCTTTCTTTTTCTCTCTCCATTCTTTTTATCTCGAGCCTCGTCTGTGCTTTCACTAATCCCCTTACCCTTTAACCCTGCTGTATCTATCCTTCTCTACCTGCAGATGCTGAGGAAAAATCCAAACGGATAAGAATTTTAAATCTACACAGACAAAGCACAGCACCCTAGCCCCAAGCTGTGGGGTTTGTAGTTTCTTTGAAAGTCAGGCTTTAGTGTTCACATTACCACGCTGCAGACACTCAAATCAGATTTTTGCCCTAATGTGACCTAGATCTGAGGTTTTTTTTAAGAGTTGTCTGGACACAGAAGTCCATTCTTATCAAATACGACTTGAGTCATTTTCATTTGAGGTTGTACATTGTAAAGGTTAGGCTGTGTATCCAATCTGTGGCCAGGCAACATGCATACTTTTTGCCCCAGCCGGACCAAGTGCTAGCCTATACCCTTGGCCAAGCACTGACAGCATGGTAAAACAGCAGGGCATGGAGCTGTGATGGTAGTTAGTGGGGGGAGGGGGGGGTACTAGATATTTGGGGAAATTAATGAGTTCAAGCCAAACTGAAAGTAAACTACCAAAAAAACATCCATTTTGTGGCTTTCAGTAATGTGAGTCTCACACATTACATGTGATTTGTTATTGGTGACATATTACAGCAGAAACAAAATTGTGTTTGTGCCATTTTTGGAGGACGAATGCTTTCACTACAGTTAGATACAGTTCACTTGGGATTTTGAACGAGAGATCTGCAAAGAAGGGCAGATCTGATCTGCACTGAAAATCAGTTTGTAATGTGAACTTTACCTCAGCACACTGCCATGTGCTGATACGCTTTGTACACACTTTGTAGGTTGCTGAAGTACCATCGAGAGATCTTTCCAAAGTTCTGATACACCCTGCCCCCTCCCTGAGCTTCACTCACATCCCTCTTTCCTGACCAGAACACTCCTTAATTGATCTGTCTTGACCATCTCTCGCTCTCAGCCAAACTCCCTGCGTTGGCTCAGGAGGAGTGCTATTGTATTGCTATGCTTGCTCAGTGCCTGACTGCTAAATGGTGGAGTTATGGCAGCAATAGGAAACAAGTGTGTTTGTGTGTTTGTGTGTGTGTTTGCACATGGCTGTGTATACAGTCATGTAACTGATCCATATTCAGCAGTAAATTTAACATAAGAATCACTAGCTGATGGGTTGGGAATACAAACTGCTATTTTGCATGACTGTGTGTGTGTTTACCCCTATTAAAATCCAGTGCCAGTGAATTGCATGAGACAAGGTTGCCCAATCACTGGAACTGGTAAATGTTTAGGCACCTTAGGAAACCACTCTGTGATCAGTACAGTTAAAAGAGTTTAGCTGGTTTTCACCTAATGATATGGAGCCATTATCCCTTTCAACAGAGACTTTTCTGGATGGTTATTTGGGATCAGTCTGATGTTAAAACGGCTGGATGGGTCGAAACTGTAAATACAAAAAGCCATAAAAAGCTGGGATTGTGGGCATTGTTTGAAATCAAAGCTGTTCTCGCCAGAGAGCTGACTTCAGCACCAGGTGTATTTGATGTAATGTGAAATGCAAGCGCGTTTGAATGCGAGAGAGCGAGGGCTGGAGCTATGGCTAAAAGAGTGTGTTCTGGAATGCAAAGCAGACAAAATGATAGTGAAGGAAGAAAGAGAATCATGAAGACGCTGATGTCTCTTTCATATTTTCCTTTCACTTTTTCAGTGTATTATTTACTCAGATTTGCCTTATTTGCCAAAATGATCTGATTTGTTTAGCTGGAGCTCTCCCTAAGCCAGTGTCATAAGGTCCCGCTGGTTTAATGAATTGGATTTTCAGGGAAAGCAGAATGTTGTTCGCTTTCCAAGCCATTGCTCAGCCTAATCCTCTGAAGACTGACAGATTCTCGAAACAGAAACAGCACCTGTACAGAGGCAGCCAGTGATTTGATTTGAAAATGTACTTTATTTCGCTGTTTGCCAAATCAACATTCTGCTTTGTCAAAGTGGCCAAGCATTGTTTATTGTAGTTGACTACAGTCTCTGATGCTGCTTTGGTGTTTGAGAAGGTCATGCTAAAGAAGTTGAGTAGTCGTCCTCTTGTCTTACGGACAGCAGTACTGACGTCCATCACATCATAAGAAATGTTAGACTGCTGATGTTTAAAATGTATGTTCTTGGTCTAAATTAAATCTTATTATATGCTACCTGGGGAAATAATCACCTGTTTTTAGACTTCAACTTCAGAAAATGTGGCTAGGCCAGGACTAAGGACGAAGGTGACTGATGATTAATGTAATAGTGGACATATAATTGATTTACTCATACAGTTCTGATGACGGTCACTTTGACTGCATTTGTACACAGTTGTCTTTACATCTAATATCTGTAATGTAGGCCACATGGTTGTGCAAGGCCTCCTACTCTATAGGTGTGCTGTTAGCTCTCGGTCTCATTCGCTCTGAGGCCACTGAACAGTTATGACTGTTCCTCTTATCTGCTGCTGGGGAGTCATTCCCCTCTCAGGATTTGCATTCCCAACCACATCCCAACTGCTCTGTCTGCTTCTGCTGTGGGTGGAGGTTTGCTTGGCTAACATTTTAGGCTAAACGGCTATAGCTACTCCTGGTTCACGTGTTAGCCTGGGCTTGTATGGTTGCCCTGGCTGATCTATCAGGCTACATGCATGCAGTATGCAGAATCTTAGGTTAGATGCGTGGGTTTTCCAGGATGAAATGTTGGCTACTCCTTCAATTTGATTAAGGAGGGTTATGAGGTGAGGAAAAATTGATTGGAACTGTTCCCTTAGCTTTTTGTTGTTTCTTTAGCTTGCTGTATCCTCCTTGTTGTACATCTCTTTGGATAAAAGTGTGTGCTAAGTGTAATGTAATATAAACTGAGGTGATGGACAATTGGACTGCACCTCCACGTGGCCATGAAATGACTGAAAGGCAGATGTTACACACATCATGTTGATGGGCTGTGTTGTTACTGCAAGGATTAATGGGGTGTGGCTGTGCTGTGCTATGCTAAAGGAGATGAAAGGAAGCAGTGAGGCAGGTGTCCTTGTAGAGAATCCACACAGCTCCTATTCTTGCTTCTTCTAAGATACGTCTGGGTCATTATCCTCCTTGAGGAACCTTCTTAATCAGAAAAGACTACCTTACAGCGGCCTAAATAATTATAGAAGTCCAGGCTAATATATTAGTCTAGGTTAGTATGGTTTGTCCCTAGATGGGAATGGCTTTCTCAAGCTAACAGAATGGCCTACATTGTCATGGCATTGGTGTTACTAGTAGAACTGTTCTAGTAACGAGTTTACATTGTCTCAGTAGCAGTCACAAATTCTGTTTGTTGTGATGATGTAAATGCAAATAATATTCTATAATTACTTTTCATGGTCTTTGGACAGATACTACAATGCAATGCATTACAATACATTTATTCTTATTATGAAGATCGCTTTGCTTCAATGTATGTTTAAGAATAAACACAAACGAAACCTGCTGGTTGTGATGTGCAGGATTGCGCAGGGGCTTGTGGGATTTGTGTGACTGTGTTGTCACAGGATGTAGGAGCATTACGGGATAAATTCCCCGGCATGTCAGTCAGCATGCCTAGCGGGCCACATGTTGACATGTGCGCCACAAGATACAGTGTGTGTGTGTGTGTGTGTGTGTGTGTGTGTGTGTGTGTGTGTGCGTGCGTGTGCGTGCGTGTGTGTCCACGCATTAATGTAGGGAATAGTTATGCAAATAGGCACGCGTGTGTGTTTTGGGTCAGAACACAGTGGAGAATAACAGCAGTGTGTGTGTGTGTGTGTGTGTGGGGACGCGTCTCAGTGCTTTGGGCCATGTGGCCATGCAGAGGGGATTAAATTAGCAGCCGTTGTTTATCGTTTGCCCTCAGCCCATCTGTGCGACCCGCCACCGCCGCACCATCCTCTATCGCTCTAGCTATCAGGCACAGGCCCAGGGTACACACACACACACACACACACACACACACACTGAGGCACGCACACGCGCGCTCAAACAGCCCGCTTCCCCAAAGCCGTCCCCACCCCCCTCCTCTGACACACCACAGGACTGTGAGACGATCTGCCAAGTGTGTGTGTGTGTGTGTGTGTGTGTGTGTGTGTGTGTGTGCTCGCTTGGGAGTGCAAGTGTGGGCTTCCCTTTATGCAGATTAGCCATGTGCTAATTGCATTTATTTATTTATTTCTTTGGAGGGGGGAAGGGAGGAGGGAACAGAAGAAGAAAGACTATCAGTGGCTGCTTCCTCCCTGCCATTCACTGCATCACCACACACAGCAGAGAAGGGGGAATGTGTACGGTCTGTGAGGAATGGCAAACAGTGCTTGACTTTGTACCATATTGGCCAGCAACAGGCATTGCAATATTTTTCTATTGCACACTGTTACCCATTTATTCCCAAGTATAGGTTTAAATATATATATATAGGTGAAAATATATATTAAGCAATTGAGAAATTAGATATAGATAAGTGGTGACTACACAACAAAGCATCTGTTTTGGTGCCCTTAGTCCCTAAATTATGATATCTTACTGGGACAGGTCTGCTCTGTGAGCAGCCAGGACCACCTGAGAATTTTTTTTTTTTTTTTTTTAAGATTTTTAGTTTGTTAAGGTGTTTTTGTTTGTGTTGAAAATGCAATGAGTTGAGAATACATTACATTCAGCAAAAACTTGAATCCCAAAGTAACTTACAGTTGAAGAAAAGGAGCCAAGCTGCCGCGAATGGAGATTGCAAAATAAGTGCAAGGAGAATGAGTTGAGGGTGCATCAAGACAAAGGTTAGATAGTTAGTGAGTTACAGTTGCTAAGACTGGAAGTGCTCTCTGAAGAGAAGGGATTTTCAAGAGCTTGTTGAAGATGGAGATGGGAGATGATATTTTAACACCGGGAAAATGTATAAATCATAAATAAATGTCATAACATTTTCATGAACAGCCCTCGTTTTTCAGACCAGTGGTTTAGAAATGTTAACAGCGTGAGGAGAAGCCTAACCCTTCTGCAACCTCCGGGGTGACGACCGAGACAGACATGCACGAGCAGACGCACGCATTCACACATGAATACCGATGCATGTGTACCCACACTCTCACACATGCATGCCCTCACTCACAGGAATAATTCACACAATGCCTACTATGTGCCTGAGCCAGTCATAGTCATAGGCCTGTATACAGGCCCTGGCTGTGGAGATGCTCAGGTTGAAGGACGTTGTCAATGATTGCTGTCAAGCAATGCATGAGTCTTGTGAATCAGTCACAAAGTGTGGTGGTGTGCTTTTATTTATGAAGCGGCTGTCTTGAACCAGGCAGAAATACTAGCCATGGGTCCTTGGAAAGCCACTCTAGGGCTTCTTTCCCGGTAAACACATGCATCGCTCTCTCTCCCTCTCTCTCTCTCTCTCTCTCTCTCTGTCTCTCTCTCTGTCTCTGTCTCTCTGTCTCTCTCTCTGTCTCTCTCTCCCTCTCTCTCTGTCTCTGTCTCTCTCTCTCCCCTCTCTCCCTCTCTCTCTCTCTCTCTCTCTCTCTCTCTCTCTCTCTCTCCCTCCCTTCCTTCCTCCCTCCCTCCCTTTTTCCTTCTCCCACACACACACACACACACACACACACACACACACACACACACACATACACACAGCCTTTGAATAGTTGTGAATGGCTGGTTAAGGTCTTGTCATTGATGAGAGTGGTGAGTACAGGCTAAAAATACACCGCAGGGTTGAAGAGGGGTGTGGAGGAGAACTGCGTGCCAAAGGGTTGACCTTGCCCCAGGATAAATTAGCAGCAATTCTTTCTTTCCAGAGCTGCACTCCATCTCCTTTGTGTGTCTGTGTGTGCTTTATTTTTGTCTTCAATGAACTTGCCACAGATTTGTGTGTGGGTACAGAGTTATTTTTTTAATCAGTGTTTTCGTTTTTTTTTTTTTTTAGATGCATGACCACACTACAGGTACAACACTTTGTCCTAGTCAACTGTGCAGTTGTCACAGTCATGGTAATTTTTCTTAAAAAACTACTGCTAGTCAACTGGCTGTCCTTTTTTTGCATTTACAACCTGCATTTTGACACAGAATTACATGATCATCATGTAAAGTCATTAATTATCAGGGGATATGTGTATTGTGTATCAGATGAAGAGTATACAAGATGAAAAGTGAAGTATGCAGCCACAGTGTAGACTTGTTGATGCCTGTTGCCCATAGCCTCTGAAGAGATGGGTCACAGTCACAAAACACATTGTGGATTCATTAAATGGATTTACTAGTGGAGATTTTAATGTCCACGTCACGGTTCTGATAACGGCCACTTGTCGGTGTTTGAAGCGTGTGTACTGTGTGGTTTATGGTACAGTCAGGATGTGAGGTTAATGATTATTCTCATGAGGCACGTTTCCACTGCAGGAAAGTATTGACTGATTTATTAGGGCCCCTCACCTTTGTGCAGTTTCCACTGCAAGAAATGGCCCTGAAGGACCTTCTTCAGGAGATAGAGTGAGTAGACGTCCAGGAGAAGCAGCATTTGTAAAACAGGCAAGACTTAGCAGAGCTTGTGTTCCTAACACAGCAAAATACATGTTTATCTCCCTGGGGTAGCTTGTTGAGTTGACAGCTGCTAAACAAACGCAAGTAAATTCTCAGGTAAAGTAAAGGCGGCTAGGCTTTAATTGGACATAACGATGCTGGTACATGGGTATCTAAAGCAATTTCAGCCAGCAGAAAGCTACTTATTTGGGTATTGTCAATTTTATCGCTTTGAGGTAATCCTAATTATCTCTGGAAAAGATCTGGTCCAGTAGTTTAATGTTGGTTCTGCCACTGGAAAATAGATCATTACTTTGCTGTAGTTGAGTTTAATGATTAAAGAGCCAAATATTAGGCCACATCACCTGTATTTCCATGGCTTGTTGTTGAGAGCTGCTAAACAATAAGACAATTATCAGGTGAAATAAAGGTGGCTAGACTTTATCAGACATAATGATGCTGGTGTATGAATAGCAATTCCAGCTGGCAGACAGCTGTTTATTTGGGTATTGCCTTGCCAGCTCTATCGCTTGGAGGTAATCCCAGTTATCGCTGGAAAATATCTGGTCCAGTAGTTTAATGTTACTCCTGCCACTGGAAAATGAATTATTACTTTGCTGTTGCTGACTTTAGTGATTAAGGAGCAAAATATTAGGGCCCATCACTTGCATGTTCGTAGTTCCTACACCAAGATAGAAATGGAGCCTGTTTCTATAAACGTTCTTGCAAATGTGGAAAATCCCTGTAGGGATGTCACGAGGGTTTGTTGTTGTGGTAAAAAGTTACTGAGTTTGCTGTGGGAAATCTCACACGGTCATCAAAACTGGAGTGACTTTTAGTAAAGTGAAATGCTTCTGGGGACTGGCACTGGCTCTGATATCCTACAGTTAGACAATGACTATTAAAGCTCAGTGTGACTAATTGTGCCATTTGTGCATTTGGTGTGTGTCTTTGGATAGTTCCAGTGTGCCTCAGCTAGTTTAAGTGTCTCACAGTGATGTTAAAGTGGACGGTAAAGTTGCAGTGTTTTTAACCTGTCTGTGTAAGTTCATATTGCAACGTAGAGTATTTTAATAACTGTAAAGGTAGTGCCCTGGCCAGACTACGCCCAGCCCTGCGCTGGTGTTAAAGTATCCATGTTTACGTGAGAGGCAGCAGGCCTGGGTGCCTGGAGTGGCGCTCCACTGCAGGCCACACACACACAAACACCTGTAAGCCTGCCCCTGTTTTATTCATGAGCCACTGGGCCCCGTTGGCATGGCGACTCCCCGTGAGTGACAGACGGGGAGACGGGAGACGGTTGTTGCGTCACCTGTGTCTCTCCCTTGTGTATGCTCCTTCCCTCCCTCTCCCTCTCTCTCTCCCTCTCTCTCTCCATCTCTCCCTCCCTCTCTCTCTCCCGCCTTTCTCTCTCTCCCTGACAGTGATCGCAGTGATGGGGTCAGAAGTGCAGTGGAGGTCAGGACAGCCAAGCCTGCAGCAGTCTGTGGTCTCCCCACAGACACCCTGCCCCGCCTCCCTTCACACACAAACGCATACACATACACACACACACATGCACACATACACACATGCAGCTTTAGTCATGAACTTGGAGAAGCTGCAAGAGCCTTAGGCTGGAGGCAAAGTCTGGACTGGAGTATTCCAGTGTGCATATGTGTTTTATATTAAATTTCTTCTGTGTGTGTGTGTGCGCGCACTATGTGTGTGTGTGTGTGTGTCTGCACTTGTGTTTGTGTCTGTCTGCCTGACTTGACAATTCTCTGCGCACCCTGCGTTATGGCCTGCTTTATGTCAGTTGGTTTAACACTCCACCTTTGGCAGTGTCCCATTCCACCACACACACACACACACACACGCACACACACACGCACACACACACGCAGACACACGCCCGCTGTCATTCAGGCGGTGCCAGGTTGGCTTTATTAGTGAGGCAGCGGTGCCTGGCCCTGGCCGCGGTTCAGACGCGGGTGCAGCTGGGACTGCTTACAGTGATGGGCTCCCTGCCCTGCCCTTGCTGCTCCTCGCCTATAAATAGCCTCCCTCCGCAGCTCCCCAGGAGCGTGTGTGTGTGTGTGTGTGTCTGTGTGTGTGTGTGTCTGTGTGTCTGTGTGTGTGTCTGTGTGTGTGTCTGTGTAAGCAGACACTAATAAGCCTGGGAAGTAATTAGCAGCTAGTTTCGGTCCAGAGCCGCTTGGTTTTGACAGGCAGTGCTACAGAGGCATAAAATGCCAAGACCGTGTCCATACTGTTACGCCTTTGGAGCGGATTGTGTGCGTGTGTATGAAGTGCACGTTTAAAAAAAAAAAAAAAAAAATAGTTTGCAGTACTGCCACTTTCCACAAATAAACATCCTGCAAGGTAGTTCTCCAGGACAAGGCCTTAGTGAGATTACTCAGGTCATGGCAGGAGAAAGCAGACCTGTTGTAGAGAGACAGACAGAGGAAGAGAGGTGGAGAGAGGACTGATCAGTGGGCATATAAGGGCAAGAGACAGGGTAGAGACAGACTAGAGGAAGGCTGAAAGTGAAGGACATATGTTGAGAGGAAGAGTGTGAGGAGGAGGAAGATGACTCTGGCGGGAGAACGAGAGAGGGCAGAGGGCAGGTGTGTTTGATGTCTTGTATTTCTAAAAAAAAAAAGGAATTCTCCATTGCTCGCTGCAGCACGTGTGTGTGTGTGTGTGTGTGTGTGTGTGTTTGTGTATTGGTCTTGCCGTTCAGTGTTTTGGTCATGTTCTGTCTTCCTTACACTCTTGAATGCTCTATCGCTCTCTATCTCTCTCTATCTGTCTGTCTGTCTCTCTATCTCTCTGTCTGTCTCTCTCTCTGTGTCTCTCTGTGTCTCTCTGTGTCTCTCTCTCTCTCTCTCTCTCTCTCTCTCTCTCTCTGCCCTCTTAAACTCTTATATTGTGTGTGATGTCACCCTGTGTCACACTTGCGCTAATATCCAGTGCATCTGTCTTATGTCCTGCACAAATATCCTGGCATCATCATCTGTCTGTAACTCTCGGCTGCGTCCTGTACCTTGTGTGTACTGTTCTCTTGCTTTCTCACTGTCGCTCCCTCCCTCCCTTCGTCTCTCTCTCTGCATTGTAGATGCGTCGTGTGTGTGTGTGTGTGTGTGTTTTCCCAGGGTGCAGGAGGAAACATGTGGCTCTTGGCAAGGCTCTATCTCCTCCTCTGCCATTCCCCGTCTCGCCACACACCCCCCATTCCACCCCCACCCCATCCCAGTGGCTTGGCACACACACACACGCGCACACACACACACACACACGCACATACCACTCCTTTCATTCATTCACAGCCAACACTTCCTTGAGTGCGCGGTTTGTTTTTATCTGCGAGGAGAAACTAATCGCTAGATCCATCAGTGTTTGTGTCCTGCCTCGTGTATGTGTGTGTGTCTGTGTGTGTGTGTCTTATTGCTTAAATAAGGCCTTGAGCAGTCTATGGGGTCATTTAATATTTAGCCAACCGTAAGTCATTGATCATTCAGCCTGTCTGTGGCCATGATACATTAGTGTTGATGTTGTGTCTAGACGTGCAGCGGTGAACAAGCAGTGTGTATCTGCGTGTGTGTGTGTGTCTGAGTGTGCCTGCTCACTAGGCTATTAGGTCATTTGGGTACAGCTGTCTCGGTGGGATTTCATAGTCCACATACATCTGGTCTTGAGCCTGTGGGGCTGTATGCAGGCATATTTGTTGGCCTACATGCTCTGAGCTGGTTTGCTTAGTAGCTGGCACTGCAGGATACTTTAAATAAACTCATGCAAGTGCTGTCCTGGACCCAATAACATGTTTTTCATCCGCCCCCTCCCCTTTTGTCTCCCTCCTTTCTTTAATTCAGGTATGACCTGACTGTATAGATTTTTAAGCATGACATTTAAAGCAACAATAAGTAGTTTTTCAACCTTTAAAATAATCTTTCCGAAAGCATTTCAGTGGTTTATCAAAGGGTGAAAAGCACTTCTTAATTCGCTTTGCTGCCTTCCATGGGCTGTATTCAGACTAAGCCAGTTTGGAGGAGCGGACTGTCTCTCTGTATTTCTCTAAGAGACAATTCCACTTTCAATCTGTAGGGCGACCAAAGACAAAACTAGTTAGTATTGCCTTAAGACACAGCATTGCCAAAGAGTAGTAAGGCTGGTCATTTGTGATGTAAATAGACATGAGAACTAACGTGCACATTCTCCCCTTCCCTGGTCTCCTCTCCTCCAGCCTCCGAGCCCGATGGACCAGGTGGGAAAGATCCGGGGGCAGCCCTACAGCGCGGCCAACCCCTACTCCCAGGGCCAGGGCCCGCCCACTGGGCCTCCGCAGGGGCCGCCCTACCCCGGCCAGGGCTACGGGCCTCCCGGCGCGCAGAGGTACCCACTGGGCATGCAGGGGCGCACGCCTGGAGCCATGGGTTCCATGCAGTACGGCCAGCAGGTGAGGACAAACCTAACCTCAGCTTTTTCCTGAGTGCCCGATGGCTTCTCTCGCTCTCGCTCTCGCTCTCGCTCTCGCTCTCGCTCTCGCTCTCTCCTCTCTCTCTCGCTCTCTCTCTCTCGCTCTCTCTCTCTCTCTCTCTCGCTCTCAGCCCTTCTCGCTCTCTCTCAGGAGTGGAGATTCAGAGGTTTGGGCGATGTCAAAACTGACAATGACATCAAACGTTTCATTTGCCACAGAAGAGAAGAACTCAGATTAGCTCAGTTTGTCATTTGTTTTAGCAACATCAACCATGAGGGCTTCCAGAGTTTTGACTGCAAATGAAATGCACTTGTTCCATTCGTCTGAGGCACATAACATTGTCTGAACCCCCTGCGCACACACACACACACACACACACACACACACACACACACACACACACACACACACACACACACACACACACACACACACACACACACAGAAACACTCTGCCAGGACACCCTCTTCAGGTTGTTTAGATTAAAGCCCTTTTCCTATTGTCAGAAGCACTTTCTCTCCCACCCAAAACCTTTTTTCTCACTTTTCTTTCTTTTTTTCCTTTCGCCTATTTTCCACAAGAGGATAAGTGCGCTGGCTGTCGTGGCTGAGGCCTTTTCGTTGTGTGTGTGTGTGTGTGTGTGTACTTTCTACACCTCCCTCCCCCCTTCCATCTCCTTGTTTGCTTTTTAGCTTTTGAACCCTGCAAGGACAGAGCAGGGGCTTTTCTCTTCACCTCTCTCTCTCTCTCTCTCTCTCTCTCTCTCTCCTCTCTCTCTCCTCTCTCTCTCTCTCTCTCTCTCTCTCTCTCTCTCTCTCTCACTCTCTCTCTCTCTCTCTCTCTCTCTCTCTCTCTCTCTCTCTCTCTCTCTCTCTCTCTCTCCTCTTCTCCCTTTCACTCCCCTCCCATTGTAAGACGCCACAATAAAAGGCACCTGCGCCGTGGTGTCTGAGGGTCGCTCCAGCGCAAGTGCAGCACAGAGAGGCAGAGAGTAGGTGACAATTTACGGGAGAGCAGAGAGTAGGTGACAATTTACGGAGAGGAACCTTAAGAGCCGAGGGCTCTAGCGACAGGTGGCTGCTCGCCTGTGTATCTGGGCCAGTGGCATTGGCAGTGGCATTGCCTGCCCTGCACACACACACACACACACACACACACACACACACACACACACACATACACACACACACACACACACACACACACTGTCTCCCTCGCTCTTGCACAATGTACCCCACACCGCACAGTGTCCCGTGTCGCCTAGTAAATCTATATGGATGATAAATTTAGCAATGTTTGGACCGAGTGTAGAAATAGTTTCGTGCGCATATCTGTTTGCTGATGTAATCTCTATCGCTTAATCAATGCATGTTCCCAAATAATGGATTGCATGTGTTTGCAGCGACTGTGTCCTGATGTCTCCTTTCTGTTTCGTGTGTGTGTGTGTGTGTGCACGTATCTGTGTGTGTGTGTGTGTGTGGTGTCTGTGTCTGTGTTTGTATGTGTCTGTGTTTGTAACTAGATGGGAGCCTACGGACAGCATGGCCCTCATGGTCCCCACGGTCCCCATGGTCCGGGCCCCTACAGCCACCAGGGCCAGGCGGGCTACTACGGGCAGCAGGGTCCCCCTCCGCACGCGGCCCAGCAGCAGTCCCCATACCCCCAGACGCCCCACGGTGCAGGGCCCCCAGGCCAGCCCCCTTACTGCCCAACAGCAGCAGCAGCAAGCCGCAGCAACAGCAGCAGCCGCCCACAGCCTCGCACGGCCCCCATGGCCCTCAGGCTGGCCCCTACGCCCAGGCCCAGGGTGCCATGCAGGTCCCACCCCAGGGCCAGTCGCCCTACCCGCACGCCACCCCCACGGCCACCCCCATTCGCACCCCACGCACAGCCCCCCGCAGGCCCAGTCGGCCAGCCGCCCTACGGCCAGTCGCAGGCCCAGCAGCAACAGCCGCAGCAGGGGGCCCAGCACCCCCAGGGGCCGCAGTCGCAGCAACAGCAGCAGCCTGGCTATCCACAGCAGCAGGGCCTGGCCAGCCCGCCCAGCAACAGCAACCCCCACAGCATCCACAACAACAGCAGCAGCAGCAGACACCATCACAACAGCAGCAGCCACAGCAACAAGGGCCACAAGGACCCCCTCAGCAGCCGCAGCAAGCTCAGCAGCAGCAGCAGGCGTCTGGTCCTCCACAGCAGTCCCAGCAGTCTGTGGGGCACGGGCCGGGCTCTCAGGGCCAGCCCTCCCCCTTCTCCAGACCCCGCCCCTGCAGCAGCAGCAGTCCCCCTTCCAGCGCTTTGCACCGCCGTCACAGGTAAACGTACGTACAGCCCTCTAATCCTTCTCTAATATTCTCCTGTCTGTGCTCATTATGTTTTAAATTAAATTAATTAGAGAGAAAAGTGACATGAGAGTAGCTATAAGCCTGGCTTAAGTTAACCCAGAATAAGTGGTAGGCTTTCTAATGGAGGAGCCTGGCTTGACTCTGGCTTTGTTTCGCAGGTAGAGTGAAGCCTAATATTTCTCTAGCTCTAATATTTTGAGGTTTATGAAAGGTTTATCTTAAAGCAACACTGAGTAGTTTTTTCAACCTTAAAATAATGTTTCCAAAATCGTTTAGTGGTTCACCAACTTGTAACTGGATGAAAGACATTTCTGAATTGTCTGTGCCGCCATCCATGGGCTATAACCGCACTAAGCAAGTTTGGAGGAGGGAAGCGTCTCTCTTTAGTTCTCTGAGAGACAATTCCGCTTCACAACCTGTAGGGCGACGAAGCCGAAAATGACTTATTATTGCTTTAAGCTAAGTTAGCCAGGCCTGTGTAGATGTTAAAATTCTCAGGTTTGTCCTGCAGGTCTGCTTGCCAGCAGGGCTGGAATTTCGTCATTTTAGGGGCAAGGCCACTTGGGCCTTTGTGTGTCAATTTTGTGAAGGGCATCAGGGCCACTGTGGCCTTCTGGCAGATATTTTCAAGGGCAAAAGGCCCTCATGGCCCTCGTGAAATTCCTTGCCCTGCTTGCCAGTCACCGATGTTCTCAGTCTGAGAAAATGCCAGGGGGTGTTGGTGTGCATATAGCAGATTTAAAATCTACTATGTAACATGTACCTATTGCCATTGCAATCATACATTCTTTAGCCAGTGGTATTTTCTTTGTACAAACACGTGCCAGGTGTTAAAACTGTGACACGACAAATACTACAAACTTTCCACACAAGCCGTACTCCAGCCCCAGCAGCAGTGTACAGGTGGGGTAGGCGGTGCTGTGCACACAGTTTTCCCAGAAGCGAAGCTAAACGGTGTCAGTCTTTGGGTGCCTGCATTGATCCAGACAGCTGGAGATGACTGTTGGGTGTGTGTGTGTGTGTGTGTGTGTGTGTGTGTGTGTGTATGCGCGCACATGTGGAAAGAAACACAGATCTCGGGTTTGTTTTGAGAAGGTAAAGCAGCTGCTTACTTGAAAGTGAGACAGTGTGAGGAGAGGTCAGCAGTGAGCGCTTCAAGAAGAACCAGTGGTGTGTTTTTAAAAATGCATTAGCTGTGGTGGTGCACTGTGTGTATGTGTGTGTGTACCTTTGAAATGTAGTCACAATATTTGTCTCTGCCTTTTTTCTTCTCTTCTTTCTCTGTCTGTCTGTCTTCACATCTATCATTCTGTTCTTTTCTCTATCTCTCTGTATCTCTCTTTCTCTGTCTCTCTCTCTCTCTCTCTCTCGCTCTCTCTCTCTTCTCTCTCCTTCTCTCTCTCTCTCTTTTTCTTTCTCTCTCTCTCTCTCTGTCTCTCTCTCTCTCTCTCTCTCTGCTCTGCAGAGCTGTCCCAGGACTCCTTCAGCTCCCAGTCAGTGGGCCTCCTCCCTCTAGCCAGCCGCTGGCCTCCAGTAAGGGAGGCAGGAGGACAGCATGCAGGCCCGCCCCTCCAGCTTACCGGTGAGTGCTCTTTCTCGCTCTCTCTCTCTCCCTCGCTCACTCTCTCTTTCTCACTCCTCTCTCTGTCTCTCTCCCTTCTCTCTCTCTCCCTCTCTCCCTCTGTCTATTTTTCTCTCTCTCTCACTCTCTCTCTCTCTCCCTCTGTCTATCTCTCTTTCACTCTCTCTTGCTCTGTCTATCTCTCTCTCTTTTTCTCTCTTTCTCTCTCTCTCCCCTTTTCTCTTCCTCTCATCACAGTGATAGTTTTTTTTATACTCTCATCACATGTCATATTTTCAGAGGTTCATCATAACGAATCGCCAGAATCTAGGTCTGCAGTTGTTGCTTGGGAGCATTAAACTGTGATTGTAAAGTCAGTGCTATGAGCACGAGGTGCATGTGTATGGCATAGTGCATCACAAACCCTCACTTTTACTGCAAGCCCTAGCCCTTAGTGAGCAGTAGGGCTATGTGGTGACATTCTGAAGGTAAAGGGTAGAGGACAGCCAGAGAAAAGGTCTGTGTGAAGTTCATTTTGTCTTTGTGTGAAGTGTGTTCTGTGCCTGTGTGTCTTTCTGTGTGAAGTGCCTTTTGTGTGTGTGTGTGTGAAATGTTGTGTGTGTGTGTGTGCTTCTGTTGAGAGTATACAGATAACCTTATTGAGGGCGTCCAGGGAAGAGTGGGTAGTGTGTGAGAAATGAGATCATTAATGAGAGAGAATGGAAGTAAGAGTGGAGGATGAGGAGAGAGGGGAGCAGATGACTGAAATGGGGAGAGGAGAGAGAGAGAGAGAGAATGAAAGGCAGGATGAGCAAGCGAGTGTGTGTGTGTGTGTGTGTGTGTCTAAGAAGTGAGTGTGTATGGCACTAGGAAGTGTGTGTGTGTGTGTGTGTGTGTGTGTGTGTGTGTGTGTGTGAGTAAGTGAAGCCTCACAAGAGGATGGAGAGAGGGAGGTGAAGAGAGAAGTGTGTGTGTGGCAAGCACAGCAGTAGGGGGATGCCCTCAGGATGTGTTTCCCTTTTCTTTTGTTTTTTATTTATTTCATTTATTTATTTATTTATTTCCCCCCGGCAGAGCCGCAGATTGGCCTTCCCTTCCTGTCTGCCCCCCCATCCATTCCAGGGAATCCCCTTGGCCGCATGCAATTGGCCGTGAGATATTGTAATCTGGCCCTGGGCCGAATGAGTTGCTCCTCTCCTACACACGCACACGCGCACGCACACACACACACACAGAATATCTAGCATCGCTCAGGTTAGCCCCTGCTGCTAACTACAGTTGGCCTGAAACACTTATGCAAGGAACTAAAAAACCTCAAGCAAGATGTAGAATCTAAGTCATAGCTTTTTTTCTTTAGTTTCCTTTGCATCTGCGTGTTGGTGTGTGTCTTGGTGTGTGTGTGTGTGTGTGTGTGTGTGTGTGTGTGTGTGTGATGTGCAGTAATGCCAGGTTAGCAGCTAGTGGTTGACCTTTCTCTTAGATGTTGCAGTTGCATTTGGCCCCCAGGGTAAACAGCAGAGTTTGACTGTAAAGTTGTAATGGCTAAAGAAGCAGGTCTTGTAAAACATACACTCCACCATTGTCTGAGGTAGTGAATGGTGGTGAAACAAGTAAGCAGGAACATGTGAACTGGGGTAGAGGCCAGGGGTGGAAATTAACTTTATATAATGTGAGCTTTACCAGCAACTGACAAATAAAATGATAGTCAATGGTAGATTATTGACAATAGTAAATTACTATTTTTTTTGTCCATAATTTACCAGCCACTTTCATCTTTTACCAACACTTGGTTTGGCGCAGATTTCCATCCGTGTAGAGGTGAGTTTAAACCACACACAAGTCATTAGAGCACCCACAGGGCCAGATCAAGAGGGAGATTAGGAGACTTAGCACTGAGGAGGTTGTTGGATTCACGCCAGTTTTGGGTGTTTTAGATTCTAGTGTAGCTCTGGTTCATTATGGGTCTGTGTTGATTAGTGCAAACTGAAGCGATAACTAACGGAAAATTCCAGCTTAGCCTCTCCCCCTCGAGCGTGTCGTGGTTTACCCTAAAACAGTCTGCTCCTGACGGAGGGTTCCGGAAGAGCTGTGAAATGGCGAGGAGGTGAAGGGAACGGCAGGAGAGCTGAGGCAGAGGAATAAACCAGCCTGACGGGTCGGACCGGTCGCTCGGCTCGTTCTCTTTCTCTCTAGTTTTCTTTCTCTCTCGTTCTCTTTCTCTTCTGCCTGCACTCGATATTGTTTTTGCTGAGCTGACTACGGACGCCTACGGTCCCAAGGCAACAAACAGAACTGCACAGGCAGTCAGGTCAACATGACTGGCGAATTTGCATGAGCTTTTACTTAAATGTACAGTAATGCAGTGATGGTTAATGTAATATATGTACAGAACCTTTGACCAACTGCTTTTTAATGTTTCTTGTCTTTTTTTTATCTCTTGTCAGCCATTTTCTCTGTGCCTTGATCTAAAATGGCTACTTTGTACCATCAACTATGACTAAAGTGTCTATTCTACTTTTGTTTTTGGCAGTTTTTGTCAAAGTGTCTGAGGGCTAAGGGTCTCCAATATTTTTTAATATGTTTAGTTTTTAGAAGTTTAGTTTCTCAGAGCTTTCATCAGACTTGCCCTTTTCCTTTAATATCTCTTTCCTGACAAGGTGTTAAAGGGAGAAAAGTGGTTAGAATATTACAGTCCCTGTACCATCAACATCAAAGCCATAGCTGTGGGCCGGTGTCTCCTGTGGTACAGTTGATGGCCAAGGCTGTAAACACAGGTGTGTGCCTTCACGCAGGCATACAGGTGCATGTGGCTTACCTGGGGCCAGTTTCGCAAGGCAGACTGCTCTCTGTTGACAGGTGAATGTAACACAGAGCGCCTTTTTTTTTCAGTTGCTTGGCAACGCCCACGTCAGTATGAGGATCAGGATGAGCACCTCGTTGTGTTTGTGTGCTGGTCCAAATGTCAGGCTGTGCTTTTAAAGAAGTTAAACTTCTATTAATATAGCAGGAAATGTAGTCTTGCTGTGGGAAAAAAAAAGTGTGGTAATGTTTTTGGATTGTGTATTGCAAATAAAGCAACATTGTTGGACATGTTCAGGCAAACTGAGACACATTAAGGCACGCACACTGGAGGAGCAAAGAAAAAGTATTATAGTATCATATTTTTGGCAGAGTATATTGTATTGCTTTGAGAGCAACTACTGTGGTAAATATTTATTTAATAGTAATACTTTAATTTCATTTCAATACATGTGTCTACTCGTATAACATGGCTTGCTAAGCCCACAAGCTCTCACTCTTCTGTTCCACCAGAGTGGAAATTCGTAGGGAATCGATCAGTTTTACTTCTCCAAGATGGCTGCCTACACTCCCAGTGTACAGAACATAATACAAATATAAAGTACACAAATAATAATACAAATGCAAAATAGATATGATGTAATGCAGAATTGCCACATGCACTTTACTGTTAACATGATAAAATAATTTTGTATTGTGGCACAAATGTTTCAATACTATTATAACCCCAATCACAGACACACAGACATTACAAGCCCTGCGTGACGGTCGGCCTGGTGTGTTAGCTCTCTTACTGCCTGCTGTCATCAAGGATGCGGATCTTATGCACATCTTGGGAGCTTATCACAGTTAATTAGCTTTGGGGGGGGCTTATAATGTTCTCATTTCTCCCTTCACAACGAGCTGGGCTCTCCAAACCTGGGTGGGATAAAAATCAAATCCTCCCACCATTTGGCGCGCAGGGCGCGTGTGTGTGTGTGTGTGTGTGTGTGTGTGTGTGAGTGTTGGGGTGTGTGTGGCTAGTGCATGCTCTATGCGTGAGTGTGTGTTTGAGCACACAATGCTTTATATTATCTGATTTGAGCGTGCATTTCCAGCGTGTGTGTGTGTGTGTGTGTGTTCCAAGGAAATGGCACTTCCTCTTCCCCTTACTGTGCTGCTGCAGCTCCTTAATCTCCCCTGTTGCCCCTGAGAGGGGTGCTTTTGTACCCCTGAGAGGGGCGTCTTTGTACCCCTGCCCCTGACAGACACTAATCCCCCCAAACCGTTGTACTGCACCCCTCACACCTCTCCTCTGTGCCTCTGCTCCCCTCACTCATGATACAGCCCCACCCTCTGCCCCCAGCTCTCTTCGCCCCCCCCCTTTTCGCCCATAAGTCTCAACTCTCGTGCTTCTGCATTTATGTGTTAGGGCTCATTCACACAACTTGAGCGTGTACAGCACGTAACCGTGTACAACATGTTTGTATTGTGACATAATACGCTCAGATAACGTGTGCGGTGTGAATAGTCCAATTTGTTAACGTGCATTCCAAACGAATACGGACAGAAAACGGGCACACACGCTGTATACGGAGAGTGTTTGGGTGAATGAGCCATTATGCAAGGAGTGGCGTTTTCGAATCGTGTGTTTTATGTTGGGTTGGGACTCGTGCTAGTTCTCTCTTCACTCTCACTCTCGCCTCTTTCCTTGCTTCACACTCTTACTCACTCGTTCCTCTTCCTTCGCGTTCACACTCTCTGACTTAAGTCTATCCCTTAGCTCAGTCGCTCACACGCTCACCTCAATTCTTAGTCTGTGTTTCTCTCACTTGCTAACACTCTCACCCACTCACTAACACTGTCACTCAAAGCAAGAGAGAAGCAGTTTTATTATTTAACTACAGCCATTTGCTAACATTGCACAATGAAAAATGGAAATTATATATCAAGATTTGTAAACAAGACTTGAGCAGAGCACCTGTTAGATGTGACCTAAATAGCAAATTATACATAGCCTAGCACAGAAATATGTAAAGTTACTAATGATTACTTGTTAACAATAATTGAAATAATGTACTAAAATGAGTCATGAGTCATTACCCATGCGGTGATCATGCTCTTCACTGGCTTTTGTCAGAGGTTCCAGGCAAGGAATAGTCCACCAATCTCTTTTTGCCTGAGGTAACATCTACCTTCGATTAGTCCTACAAATTAGGCAAAATAATGGCAGCCAGCTCCGATAATCATGATGGGCTGCCGTAATACGTGGTGTGAGAATGGCCTGGAGAGGAGAGAGCTGAGGTAGACAGATGGGAGGATGGGAGATTGGGGTCGGGGGAGAGAGGGGAGAGAGAGGGTGAGGGGGTGATGGATGGGAGGAAAGCTGGTGGAGGCTGTAATGAAGATGGAGATATAGCGGGAGAAGACTGGGGCAGCGGAGGCTGGAGTGATGTGGAGTGGAGCTCAGAGAGGAGGTGAAACATTGCCACACCCTACTTCCACACGGTTGTGAAGAAGTAATATAACGGTTCCTGTTTGTGTGTGTGTGTGTTGTGTGTGTGTGTGTGGGGGGGGGGTGACATTTGCACACATATTTGTATATTTCATCCTGCCACTGTATAGAAATGCTAATAGCTTGCATTAGTAAAAAATCCGAGTTTGCATCTGTGTGTGGGTGACTGAGTCAGTGTGTGTGTTTGTCTGTGTGTGCGCCTGTGTATGCATGCGTGTGTGTATGCATATCTTTATCTTGATGGTGTGTATGGTCAAGGTCTCCTCCTCAAAGGTACTCTTTCACACATGCATGCCATGCGCGTACACACAGTAAAAGCATACCTGCGGAGACCTTGTATGCTCTGCCTGAAGGGCATTTCCTATATTCTGTTTTTTTTCTCTCTTTTCATCTCACAGTCTCTCACTTGCTCCCATTCTTCACATCTTGTTCTTTCTACGGTGTGTGTGTGTGTGTGCGCGCGCGCGTGTGTGTGTGTGTGTGTGTGTGTGTGTGTGTGTGCGGGCGTGAGGGTGTGTGTAAGCAGTGGTGGTTGCTGAGGCTGGCGGATTTCTGCCCCTCCCTCTCCTCCTCTCCTCTCTCTTCTCTCCTCTCTCTCTCCTCTCTGCTCTGCTCTGCTCTGCTCTCCTCTCCTCTCCTGTTTCTCTCTCTCTCCATGTTCTGCTCTGCCCTAACAGAATTGGCCTTATCTCTTTTTCTCATTTCTTTGGTAATATTTCTTCTTTCTTCATTTGTCATATTCACAATTTCCTCTCCTCTCCAATTTCTGGTGTGCCTATTTCTCTCTTACACACACACACACACACACACACACACACACACACACACAGTAAATCTGCTTCTGTAACAGTCTTGTGCTCAGCGCTGTTTTGCCAGTCTCTGCTTCTACTGCTGCTGCTGCTGTAGCTGCTGCCTGCCTGTGCTATTGCAGTATTCAGTTTCTGGGGCGTGTTCCTGTTGCTATTTCTGGGCCTGCGCTTCTGTGTGGGAGCTGAGCTATTCAGATTCCGGGGCCCTGCGCTTTTCTGCTCTCTGCTTCTCTCCTCTCTTCCCTTCCCTCTCTCGCCATCTCTCCTCTCTGCATCACGTTGAGTTGGGGCCATTTCAGTAAGCGCAAATTGAGATCGTTTTTTTTTTTTTTTTTTCTGAAAGGAGTTTTAAGTCATAGTTTGTGTTTTGCCTTTTTCTCATTCCTTTTCTCTCTCTCTTTCTGTTCTCTGCCTCCCCTCTTTCTGCCGTACACGCTTGCTTGTCCTCTTTCACTCTCTTGCACACACACCAGTGCTATAGGCCCCTCCTCTCCTCTCCCATCTCCTCTCCTCTCCTCTCCCCTCCCCTCTCCTCTCCTCTCCCCCCCTCTCCTCTCCTCTCTTCTCCTCTCCGCTCTCCTCTCCTCTCCCCTCCCCTCTCCTCTCCTCTCCCCCCTCTCCTCTCCTCTCTTCTCCTCTCCCCTCTCTCCTCCTCTCGCCTCTCCTCTCCTCTCTCCTCCTCTCCCCTCTCTCCTCTCCCTCTCCTCCTCTCCCCTCTCCTCTCTCCTTCTCTCTCTGGCTCTGTGCTGAGCTGGTAGCGCAGCACAAAAGGCCGTGTCTCACTGCAGTGCTGCCTGCACTACTCTTCTTCTCTCCCTCCTCCCTCCTCTCTCTCTCTCTTTTTCTCCCTCCCTTCATCTCATTTTCTCTCTTTCCTTCCGCTCTCTCTCTCCATGTCTTCCCCCTCTTTCTCAAATTCTCTGTCTTCATTTTGCCCCTCTCTCTCCCTGTCTCTCTCTCTCTCTCCAACCCTCTTTTTATTCCCCCTGTCTCTCTTCTTGAGCAATCTATCTCTCTTTCTATCCATTTTTCTCTCCCTCTCTTCTCTCTTCTTACCCACACATTTCTCCCCTAAGCTCAGTTTAGCACTCCTGTCATCTGTAATTCTCTCTCTCCCTCTGCCTCTCTCAATTTTTACATTTTCTCTCCCTTGCTCCCTACCACCCTCCATGTCTCTCTTACCTCTCATCTCTCACAGTCTTACTTTTATTTTTTAAATTTGTTATCCGTGTATTTTCCTCTCTTCTGTATTCTGTAAACCCCTTACTCACATCTCCCTCTCTCTCCACCTCTCTCTCCATCTCTCTTCATCCCTCTCTCCTAATGTGTCCACACTCATCCGCCCTCTCTCACTCCTCCTGCTCCTGCTCTAAGTGGAGGCTCTTTTGTTTACTCCTGCATAGTCCTGTGCTGTGCTGTGCTGTGCTGTGCTGTGCTGTGCTGTGCTGTGCTGTGCTGTGCTGTGCTGTGCTGTGCTGTGCTGTGCTGTGCTGTGCTGTGCTGCATGGAACATCACTATGTATTGTGTGTGTGGATTGGCATTTCTGTTGACCTGCTTCTGGAAGGGCTTTTGTGTAACCTGGTAACCCAGGTGGAATGCAGGCCAGGCCGTACTGCCCAGCCCCACGTGGAGGCCCTGCTCCTGTGGGTGGGAGGGCCCTGGAGGAGAGGGGGATGCTCAAAGGCCTTTCTTTATGTCTGTGTGTGCGTGTGTGTGTGTGGGTGTGTGTGTGTGTGGAGAACAAGAATGCCCTTTCTCTGTGTATATGGATGTGTGTGGGGAAGGAGAAAGTCCTTTTTATCTGTGTGTGTGTGTGTGTGGTGATTTTATATTCTGGTTGGGACCTTGAAGGCTTTGTAAATGTAATTGAAGCATGTGTAGTTTTGTAAGCCTGTGTATGTGTGTGTGTGGGCAGCTCTTCCTGGTATTTAGTGATGGGGCTGTTTGTGTGGAACAGCTGACTCTCTGCAGGCCATGCCAGGTCACAGTACAGAGACTGGGTGGGGGGGAGGGAGGATAGTTTGTGTGTGTGTGATGTTTGTGAGTGTGGCGTCAGCTCCAATGTGTCAACACACGTGGAGTCTCAGCAGCACGGTTACCACGGTAACAACACAGACGCCACCGCAGGCGCCCTTCTCATACACCACCACCTCCCCTCCCCCCTCTCCCCATCCCCCCTGCCCTCGTTTGCTATTCTGAAGAGGATGAAAGGGCATGTGTGTGTGTGCGCGTGTGTGCTCGTGTGTGTGTGTGTGTCAGTGGTTATCTGAGAACAGGAAACGAGCCAGTAAAGGGAGAGGATCAGAGGCTGAGCCAGAGAGAGAGAAGCGGGGGGGTCAGAGAGAGGCTCTGACTTTACGTTGAACCCTGGATTACATGGGCACACAGACATACATACACACACACACACACACACACACACACACTAATGCTGATGTGGAGATCCTGTTTCAATGCAGGGCCCTCTGCATGTTGAGTCCCAGTGCAGAGTTCAGTGCAGCTGAGGGTTTCACCTAAATACACATACACATGCACACATGCACTAAGAAAAAACCAGCACTGTTTCCTTCCCATTGCACAAAGCACTGTTAAATGCAGGGTTTGTATGTTACAGTAAGCAGAAACATAAAAGTGTCTCTTCCTTGTAGAGAACAGGACTGAACCAGGGAGAGAGCAGCACAACATGGCTGACACTGAAGCTATCTGTATTTCTCTCCCAAAAACAGAGACCACAGACACAGCCTACAATGCTAGAGACAAATACATACAAACATACACCTGCTTAGTTCACCCAGAGTCCGGAACCTTCTACCATTGCTGTGCATTAGAGGCTGCTAGCTGCGCAGAGAAGCACTCTGTGTAGGGGCTTCTGCTGCTGCTGCTGCTGCTGCACACACTGACGCTAGCTAGCGCATACAGAACACAAAATGGCTGCCGTGCTCTCACTCTCTCACACACTCTCACATACACAAGAGGAGGTTGGGACTGAAGAAGTCTCAGGCTCTGGTTTTGGTTTTCATTTGAGTTTAATCTAGCATGGTTAGTGTGTGTGTATGTAGGGTTGTGTGTGTGTGTGTTTGTGTGTGTGTGTTTGTGTGTGTGTGTTTGTGTGTGGCTGAAGAAATGATTAGCCTAGCGAGGGTAAGAGGAAGCTGTTTTGGATCTGAGGAGCTGTGCATATAGGAGGTCTGATAGCACAGGCCTGTGCTCTGCTGGTGAGGTGGCCTGATTACAAGCATTAGAATTATTATTTTTATAGTTGATTAATCTGTTAATTATGTTGGTGATAAATTGATAAATTGTTTGGTCTGTAAAATGTCCTCAGCCATGTTGTTTTATTCAGGTCGCAGAGACATTTGGTTTTCTATAACAGAGAAGTGAAGAAAGCATGGTTTTAAGGTTTTGGAAGCCTTGGCCACTGTATTTCTGCATCAAACTAGCTATTCATTACTGTAGGAGTTGTGGGCTGAATGATTAATGGATTAATTGCTGCTGCTCTCCACTGTACCTTTTCTGTTACTTTAGCTTCTCTCTTCTCTCCACTCTCCTCTGCTCACATTGCACTTTAATTCTGTTGTGTCTGTTTCTCCTGCACTCTCCCCCCCTTCCTCTCTCTCTCCCTCTCTCTCTCTCTCTCTCTCTCTCTCTCTCTCTCTCTCTCTCTCTCTCTCTCTCTCTCTCTCTCTCTCTCTGTCTGCCGCGCTCTGTCTCTCTCGCTCTCTCTCTCTCTCTCTGCCGCACTCTTGTCTCTCTCTCTCTGCCCCCCTCTCTCCTCCCTCCCTCTCTCTCTCTCTCTCTGCCGCGCTCTGTCTCTCTCTCTCTGCCCCCCTCTCCCCTCTCCCCTTTCCTAGTCTCTCTCTCTCTCTCTCTCCCTCTCCCCTCTCCCCTTTCCCAGTCTCTCTCTCTCTCTCTCTCTCTCTCTCTCTCTCTCTCTCTCTCTCTCTCCCCCTCTCTCCCTCCCTCCCTCTCTCTCTCTCTCTCTCTCTCTCTCTCTCTCTCTCTCTCTCTCTCTCTCTCTCCCTCTCTGTCTGGATGAATAGCTGCTGTGGGCTGGGCGCTGGGCACAGTCAGTAATAATGTTGTGGGGCCTTAGGCTCTAAAGTCAGCACAACGGGGACTCACCGCCTCTGCTGCCGCGCTGCAATAACAAGCTCGGCAAATCAATGGCTGCACATGGAACGGCTTGCCGGTGTGTGTGTGTTTGGGGTTGCAGTGTGTGTGTGTGTGTGTGTGTGTGTGTTTTAGATGTGTATGTGTATGAGGCAGTGGGGGGTGAGATGGAGAAAATTTGCTGTATATATATACAGTGTGTGTGTGTGTGTGTGTGTGTGTGTGTGTTTGTGTGTGCAAGAGGGGGAAATTGAACTGCCTGCATTTGACGAAGTAGATGTTGCTTTGCCCTGACATTTTTTACTTTCATACTGCTTGTTTGTGTGTGCGTGCGTGTGTGTTTGTGATTGCATTTGTGCGCACACATATGATTTGGGAAGGCAATGTGGTTTGGGAGAGGAAAGTGTATTGCACCTTCCACATTTCATTTAAAAACGTGTTTGTGTGTGTGTCTGCATGTGTTTGTCTGCCTTGTAATGCCAATGCTACTTCCGTATTAGACAATCAGCTCTTTAAGTCCTCATCAGACACAGATCCTCATGTCCTCCTCCTGATCCTTGGTGTTCCGTGATCCCCCCCCCCCCCCCTCTCCCTGACCTCTGACTCCTGTCTGTACCCTCTGCCATAACACCTCACCTTTGACCTGGGTCCAGGGGGGGGTCAGACAGGGCCCCTCTTTCAGAAGCCTTCTACTGCCTCCACCCCCCCCCCCCCCTGGCATTTTGGGGACGGTGCCGTGTGGCTTGGCTCATTGGACAGACCTGCAGTGTGGCAGTGGTCCTGCTACACACTGTCAGATGACTGGTCTTGTGATCCTGTGTGTGTGTGTGTGTGTGTGTGTGTGTGTGTGTGTGTGTGTGTGGCTGATGTGGTCGGGGTGGGGGATAGTCAGGTGACACCGCTTACTGCTGTTGCTCTGGCTGGGCTTCATTTTTTTTGGGAGGATTTTTTTTTTCTTTTTTCAGTCATGAAGTAGGGTTGGAGGGGAGCAGTGTCCATCTCTCCCCTCCCCTCCCCTCCTTATTCCCTTCTTCTGCCTCTTTGGACAGAAGTGTCTAATCATATGATGCTTCCAAGGACAGCTTTTTAATCATTCTCCTTTGTGGGGCTTTTTTTTTGTTTAAACATCAGTGGGACAGAGTTTCCCAGCAGAGGAGGAGATTAGGGGCTCAGAAAGTAAAGACCCTGCCACACATATCAGATCCAACAGTTTTCTGAATCAGCTGATCCCTGTCAGCTAATAAGTGAAATAATAATAATAATAATATATAATATAGAAATATATAGTAATATATGATCTTTAGTTGTATAGCACATTTCACATAAAGTGCAGGAATGTAAAAGGGCAGCGGGTCAGTGATATAGCATGAGGCTGGATCCTAATTAGCTTTGAATAGTAGTAAGAGTACTTTAAAGTCAATTCTATAGGACACGGGCAGCCAGTGCAGTTCGGCTAGTATTGGAGTAATGTACTCTCTCCTTGTTTTTGGAAGCAGTTTTTGAATAAGCTGTAGTTTTTCGATTGACTTGTTTTGGGAGGCCTGTAAATAAGGCACTACAGTGGTCTCATCTACTCGAGATAAACGCGTGGGCAAGTTTTTCAGCATCCTGTTGGGTCAGGAAGGTGCTAACCTTTGCAATGTTTCTCAGAAGGAGATAAGCTTCACACCTCATCAATATAGTAACTCAAACAGCATAAGTCAGAGTCAAGAATCACACCTAGACTTGTTACACCTCCACCTCCACCTTTGTCAAGTGCACCGGCAGAAGGAAGTCACACACACACACGCGTACACACACACACACACGCGCGTACACACATGCGTACACACACACGCGTACACACATGCGTACACACATGCGTACACACACACATTCAAACACACAATCTCAAACGCACACACACATGCACACACCCACACACACACACACACACACACACACACACGGTCTAAGGCAGGGGTGTGAACAGGCGTCTGGATTTCCTCAGTCAGCTCTGATTCCCTGCTGCCTGTGAGTACACACACACACACACACACACACACACACACACACACACACACACACACACACACACACACTCACTCGGCATCAGCGTCCTCCTGTCTCTCCCTCTGGGGTTCCTCCAGCAGGTCATGGCCCAAAAATAGCTCTGGTGCGGGCGCCGTTTCAAGCAAGCGCTCACTAAAAACCGCCGGCTGTGGGGCCTGGGCCAGCCCTCCGCCTGCCAGATTTCTATGGGAATACTTGGCCATCTTCCAGACAGCGTGTTTTTCTCTCGCCCCACAACACCCACCCACCCCACCCACCCCCACCCTCTTTTCCCTCCTCTCTCTCTCACATTCTCTCTCTCTTCTTTTCATTCCTTTTTGGCCCCCCCACACCACAACACACCACACCCTCCCCCACCCACACCCCCCTTTTATTTTCTTTCTGTTTTTTTTTTTTTTTCTTTCCCCTCGTCTCTCCCCCTCTCGGCCGTGATCTCACTGGCAGATGAGTGTGCATTCCTGGGGAACACATGGCCGGCGCGTGAGTGTGTAAACACTGACACAATTTCAGATGCGTGTGGACACACACACATACCCACACACACACACACATACCCACACACACACACATACAGGCACACACACACACAGGCACACACACACATACACAGGCACACACCCACTTGCTGCTCAGTTAACTGCTCGAGCTGTCGCCAAACTGTTGATGGCGTTGGGCCCTAATGTTAGCCATTGCTAGGAGGGAGTTTAAAGGCCACTGTTTTTTTTTTCCTTAATTATGTAATAAATAAAAAAATCATGACTGTCATTAATAGCCCAGCACTGCTATTTGTTATTGATGATGAGGAGAATTTTGTTCATTGGTGTTTACCCCTATCCATTCTAGCGCTTCTAGACAGGAGAAGTCAGTTGTTTTGATATTTTATAGCTATGGAGAGTGTTTTTAGAAATCAGTTTGTGCATGTAATTGTCTCTTAAAACTAAAGAAATAGGCACCTGTGTTTACAAGGCTTACTCTGTTTACCACCGATACTAGACTGGAAAGTCTGAGTCCCAGTGTGATTGTCTCTGCAATCTTGGTTTACTCTTGTGCAGGCAGCAGGTCTGTGTGTGTCTGTGTGTGCCTGTGTGTGCCTGTGTGTGCCTGTGTGTGCCTGTGTGTGCCTGTGTGTGCCTGTGTGTGCCTGTGTGTGCCTGTGTGTGTCTGTGTGTGCCTGTGTGTGCCTGTGTGTGCCTGTGTGTGCCTGTGTGTGTCTGTGCTCGTGTGTGTGCTTGTGTGTGTGTGTGTGCACGTGTGTGTTCTGGAGGCTAATGACTCAGCGACTGTCGGACTGTTAGCAGCGGGCATCCACTAATGAAGATGTCTTTTAATGTGGTGTCATGATCATCCAATTAAGAGGGCTATTATCCTGGCCACCGGCCCTCCTGCCACCCCTGGGATCAACACACACACACACACACACACACACACACACACACACACACACACACACACACACACACACACACACACACACACACACACACACACACACACACACACACACACACACACACACACACACACAGACTTTTTCTCCTGGCTGGAACCACACAGAAGTGCTCCTCTAAACAAACTCAATGAGGAGGAGCAGCTTTGATGGGTTTAGTTTAATGCTTCAGATATTATCAGATATCCACTTTTCCTCTCTTCTTCTCTTTCTCCACCTCTTTTACTCATGTTTTATTCTTGTTCTTTTTCTTCTGTGCATTAATGTACATCATGACACAAAGCCTATGGAGCTGTTCTCTTGAGGCTTTGATAGTTTGTCTATGCTAGATATTTTGATGTATATGTGCATTAGTCTAAAGGTTTGAATGCTGGTTTGATAAATTTGTTTTTCTCTGGGAACTTTTAGCTACAACTGGTCAGTTGTAGGTCTGGTCAGTGGTTACTAAACATCTTGCCAAGGGGGGTACAGTTGAAAACGAACCTGCTGGCTGGCATCAGCACATTTATAGAAATGTTTATGAATGTGCATTCACTGTCCCAATAAATAAATGGAGTCCCTCAAAATGAGATGGTGCATCTCACCCTAATAAATGAATTGAAATTGAAATGAAATGAAATGTACTCACTCTCTCTCTCTGTCTCCTCTCAGGATCTGTCGGGCTCCATAGACGACCTCCCCACGGGCACGGAGGGGGCGCTGAGCCCCGGCGTCAGCACCTCGGGCGTGTCGAGCAGCCAGGGCGAGCAGAGCAACCCCGCCCAGTCGCCCTTCTCCCCCCACACCTCGCCTCACCTGCCGGGCATCCGCGGGCCCTCCCCCTCCCCCGCCGGCTCCCCCGCCAGCGCCTCCGCCTCGCGCTCCGGACCCCTTTCGCCCGCCGCTGTGCCAGGTGGGGGCTTCGCTTCTGGTGCCACACACACACACCTACACCTGCACTGCCCTACAAACATAGAAAGACACACACACATAGGCACTCTTACAACCTCACACACCTACACCTGCACTGCCCTACAAACACAGAAAGACACACACACATAGGCACTCATACACACTCACACACCTACACCTGTACTGCCCTACAAAGGCAAAGTGCAGTAACTACATCAACATTGAAATGGACAATAAGGCCTTCAAATTTGTCATACTACCCAGTCAAACATTGTGTGAGTATAATAGTGTTGTGAGTATAATAGTGGTATATAGTATAATAGAGTGTTGTGAGTATAATAGTGGTCATGCTTTTGTGTAATTTCCTAATAGGAAGATATTTAAGTCTAAACTCAGTTCTGACAAAACATGTAGTTGCTGCTTTTTGGCTTTTTAGGGCAGTGTATATTACACCCTGATTGGCAGATTAATCATTGGGTTCTTCACATGCTCTTTGTTGTCAAGTGCTTGATTAGTACGTGATTAGTAAACTGCTTCATTTCCTTTTTGTTGTCCCATACTCTGTATTTAAATGTCTTTGAGGTACTTTTGTAAAGCCTGCTAAGTTTCAGAAAACACAAGAGTACATTTGGGAGAGGAGATTTAAGCCTTCCTTACTTACAACCCTTATTCTAACAGACTGTTGTTTGGGAGAACACTTAACACTTAAGGTTTCAATAATTCAATGATTGTTCACTCACACACTTGTAGTACTCACATTCATTCACATGCATGAAGACTTGCTCAGGTCGTTGGCATTCAGTAATTCGTTGCCAGACATGTCGTGCCTCTTTAACCAAGTTCAAGCACCTTCATGAATAGCTCTCTCACCAAATAAGAGCAGTGCTACATGTTGTGCCTCGTAATCACCCCCCACGCACACTCAGAAGCTATTTGGGGCTGTTGGTGGTCTGTGCTGTGGGGTTGGATAGAGATGGCTCACGCTTCCCCTCAGAGAGAGTGAGAGACAGACACAGACAGAGGGAGAGAGAGAGAGAGAGAGAGAGAGACACAGACAGAGAGAGAGAGAGAGACACAGACAGAGAGAGAGAGAGACACACAGACAGAGAGAGAGAGAGAGACACAGACAGAGAGAGAGAGAGAGAGAGAGAGAGACACACAGACAGACAGACGGAGAGAGAGACACAGACAGACAGACAGACGGAGAGAGAGAGAGACAGACAGACAGACGGAGAGAGAGGGAGAGAGACAGACGGAGGGAGAGAGACAGACGGAGGGAGAGAGACAGACGGAGGGAGAGAGACAGACGGAGGGAGAGAGACAGACGGAGGGAGAGATAGAGAGACAGAGAGGTGAGGGCAAGGGCAGGGAAGAGCCTCATCGCTGTGTCGCTGCAAGGCATTTGGTGTGTTGCTATGGCACATAGGGTACTGCACGAGGGGTACAGTTGTGTGATGTTAGCTGTGTCTGGTTCTGACCGCTGGTGTACCTCTGTCCCCCCACCCCTTTCCCCACAGGGAACCAGATGCCCCCCAGACCCCCTAGTGTGCAGTCGGATGGCATACTCCACTCCTCCATCAACCAGCCCCCAATGGGGCAGGAGCGGGGTAAGTGTTTGTGTCTGTGTCTGTTTCACCCCTCTCTCTCACTCACTCACTCTGTCTCTCTCTCTCTTTCTCTCTCTCGCTTTCTCTCTGTCTCTCTCCTCTCTCTCTTTTTCTCTTTCTCTCTGTTTTTGCTCTCGCTCTCTCGCTTGCTCTCGCTCTCTGTGTGTCTCTTTCTCATTATCTCTCTTTCTCTCTCTCTCTCTGTCTGACACACACACACACACACACACACACACACACACACACACTAGCGAAGCCAAAGGTGTCCTGTTTGCACTCACTTCCCACCTGGTCCAGCAGAGACTGTTTGTGTCAGCATGGTGTGTCTCTCAGAGATGCCGCTTGTCACACCTGCCTTCAGGGTGATCCTGCAGACCAGTGTTTCTGCTGTTTGTTGACTCTCTGTCTGTCTGTGGCACCTGCTGGCTTGCTGTGTGTGTGTGTGTGACACGCCTGTTGGCATTTGGTCATCCTCTTGACCGCTTTGTGTACGACATGTGTGCCACAATGCTGCTTTGTCACTCCTCTGCTTGTCTCTCTGCCTTTCTTTTACTGATGACTCCTCTCTCTTCCTCTTTCTCTTTCCTCTGCTGTTTTGTATGCTTGTCTGTATGCTTTTATAGCCCTTTTTCATCAAATAAAATAATTCATATATGCCGTTTGTTTTCTCATGTTGTGCTCTTCTCCGTGTTTTTTGTGTGCACCCAGTGTACATGCGGAACCCCCAGATGCCTCCGTACGTCTCGCCTCAGCCTGGCTCCGCCTTATCCCCCCGCCAGTCCTCAGGAGCCCAGATGCATGCTGGGATGGGCCCCTACCCCCAGAACAACTCCATGGGCAACTACGGCCCACAGGGAGGCCAGTATGGCCCGCAAGGTACCGCGTCCCCATCACCAACCCTGTCCCAAACGGATCTGTTCAGTACCGCTAATGCTGGGTGAAGTTAGTCTGCAGGTGTTTTAAATGCTGCCTAAAGCTCCAAACATGCTATGCATGATGGAGTAATTTGGCTCTGTAAAAACTGCAGATGCTTAAAGATATCCATCCTAATCCTTGCAAGTCTGACTGAGTAGTGTTGGTGTCTACCTCAGTCTTCTGTACCCAAATATAATCACTTCAAGAACACACGCACACATACATACACAAGCGGAAAGACGGGCACGGGATTAACCACATGCACACGGACGCATTTCACAAATAATGTGATTTTGTGATGATGTAATTCTGTGTGGACCTTGGATAACTTGGATAACCTAACGTAGTCAAAAAAGGCAGACATCCATTCACTCACTACCTATCTACTCCACCTGCTGTAGGGTACCCCAG
Organism: Coilia nasus; assembly: GCA_027475355.1. Lineage (NCBI taxonomy): Eukaryota > Metazoa > Chordata > Actinopteri > Clupeiformes > Engraulidae > Coilia > Coilia nasus. The sequence continues at coordinate 7,549,964 of CM050201.1, read as the reverse complement.
GGGTCCTGCCGGCTATGCTGGCATGCCCAACGCCAACTACGCCGGGCCGGGCATGGGCGGCTCCATGAACCCCATGGCGGCGCAGGGTGGCGGAGGGCCGTACGGGGGGATGCCCCCCGGAAGGATGGGCCCGGGGCAGATCGGGGCGCGGCCCTACGGCCCGGGCATGGGCCCCAACATGGCCGGCATGCCCCCACAGGTTGCCTCGGGGATGTGCCCGCCCCCTGGCATGAACAGGAAGCCGCAGGACCCGTCGGCGGCCGCAATGCATCATGGTCCCCCCACCAACTCGATACACAGGTAAGGGCCCTGGCTCACTGGGAGCGTGTAAGATTTCAGGGCCAACAGCATTTCCAGTCTTGAGGAATTGCCATTCCTCTTAAATGATTAAATTACAGTTGATGACAAACTTAAATTAATAAAAATACTGTTTCACAACTTACTGTTGCAGCTTATTTGAGTCAGTGTAATGTTGTGGTTCAGATCAATGAGATGAAAGTTGATATAGGACACTACAGTTCTATGGGTGTTTGTGTTATTTTGGATTTTTTTTTTCCCCTTGCAACGTGTAGTGCCTCATCATTGTCGTGGTCTGCAGACTGGACAGGAGGCTGAGGAGAGCAGTAGGGAGGAGAAGGTTAGGAGATCAAAGCTGAGGTTAAGCTGTTCAGGAGGAGGAGGATTAGGTAGAGAGGTACAAAGGCAGAGAGAATAGAGCAGACACAGGTGTTGGTGAAAGTGGTCCACACCCAGGAGCTCATTATAGAAATCACTGTTTGTAAACATCATCATTAACAGGATTACACCAAGAGGTGAACCTAGGAGGACACGAAGTTAGAAGTGTAGTAGACCTGGCTGGTAAAGATTTAAGTTTGCAGCTTTTGTTCGGTTAGATGTTCTGCTGAACCAATCTCGGGTTAACTGTTCTAGTCGCAGACTAAAAACAAACGGGACTCTTCTCTTCTTCCAGGCCACCAGGCTACCCGCAAGGCATGCCGCAAAGCATGATGGGAGCTGGCTCCCCGTACTCGGCGCCCCTAAACAGCATGCAGGGGATGATGAACCAGGGAGGGCCGTACCCCATGGGGGGCAACATGGCCAACAACACCCCAGGTCAGTACCCCACGTCAGTCTCCGCTTGCGCCCACTGCTGCCTGCTCCCATGTGTTCATATTTCACAGCTGTGTACATAACAGAGGCAGACATCCGAGGTTTAGAAAATAAAAGTTCAACCACAGTTTTGTTCCAGCCAATTTTATTTAGCTAGCTGATAGCAGAACTGTTTAGCCAGATAGATACGCTAATGAGTGAAATCAGCTGTGTTAAGATTATAGATGGAAGCCAGTTTGTTCACCACAGGTTGGGTATAACTAGGGCTGCACAATACATCGAAAATATTGTGATATTGCAACATACAGTATCATGACACATCGCAAAACATGGATTAACTGGAATAAATGGCAATTCACTTATACTAATGTCCCATTTATTCCAGTTAAGCCATGTTTTCACATACAAAGATATTTGGGAAATTGAATGGAGTCTTACTGCCCTTGATATCAACCTCATAGGCTGCGCACTGGCTACATACACAAGAGCACAGGAGCTCTAAAGATTTTTTTTCACTAAAAACTGCTCACAGGGCATTCATTAATGCTAGAGATCCCCGCAAAATTAATGAAAAAACAATGCAATGAGACCTTTGTGACTATGCCAAAATATGACATATCACTGACTTCCCTTTCCTGTCTCTGTCTTGTGCAACCAGGCATGGCTCCCAGCCCCGAATTCGGCATGGACGTGAAGATGAACCAGGCCCAGAAGATGAACAACAAAGTGGACGGCACCCCCAAGACCGAGTCGAAAAAGGTAAAGCTTTTTGTTTGTGACGTTTTATTTATTTATTTATTTTTTACTATGCTTGGAGTAAATCGATGAGGACACTGCTAGGACCTTGTAGGATCCCACTGGGGCGTCCCCCACCCGACTGAACTGGGTCAATACCTCACCTGACCACCTCCAGCATGAGCAGAAAAGGAAAAAGGGAGAAATCCATGCGGAGCCTGATGGGTATTGGCATCAGTAAGAGTCAGTAATGTGATGACTCCGTTCTAACGTCCCTTCCCCCCGTCTCTGTCTCCGCTGCTGTTTTGTAGGTCACCAGTAAAACAGACCGCCTCGTAAAAACTTGACATTTATAGAAGTGCGTGGCTTTGGAGCGATGTCGAGCTGTCTCTCGGCACGGACTTCTTTCTACTGTACGAGCGTGTGATTTACAAGCAGCATAAGGAGAGAGAGAGAGAGAACACGCAGTCTCCCTTACACTTCGATATTTGCAGAGTTGTTGGTCTTGGATGTGTAACAGTGGGCTCGTACACCATCACATAATGAGGGACACGACAACAGAAGTAGATTTTAAACGATAAAGGTTTAAGTTAGGCAAATTAACAAAATAAATGTCTATGGGTGAAGTGCTGGATATAAGGTGGTCTGTTTGTGGATGTAATGAGTGTGCCAGTATGCTAGATATGCCAGAAAATAAGAAAGAGAGTGAGGCAAGAAAGGAGAGTAAAGAACAAAACAAGGGATAGAAGAGAAATGAAAATAGTGTCTGGATGAACAGAAAAGGAGTGCCTACCGGGAGAGAGAGAACCGATTATATATGCCCAACTTAAAGGTGTACTTCCACGAGAAACCGTTTAGTACTTGCTCTTTTGAAATATGATGGGTCACCCCGAGTTGCATATGCATGCTGCATATCAAAATGTTTTTCTATCCCCGTTTTCTTTATCAGTCAAAAGAAGACAATAGGCGGAAAAACGACCCAATGCTAAAAGTGCCTCCGGCGTGACGTAGACGTGGAAATACACATAAGAGAAACTGACCGAATGGGCTTTAATTAAATAATGTTAGCCTGTTTGACTGACTCGCATAAGATTAGCAGGCTAGTTGAATGACTGAACTGCATTTAGCCGGGCACTTGCACTGTTTTGTCATGCAAATATTACCATTCTGAAACGTTCATTGACAAACGGTCACAAAGCGACTGTGCTTGTGCCATCTCTCCTTCCTCTTCGATATTCAGGATCAAACACATACGGCTGTATCTCCGTAGACATTCTGTGTGCAGTTTTAGCGCTGTCAAGTTGACTTTTCCCCTTTACCACTCTGCTATCAAGTTGACTGTGGGGCAAAGGAAGCTGCAGGGAGCGTGCCTCTGGTGAAATCGTGTCGTTCTCCCCGCCCCACCCCCTCTACCAAACTAAAACAGCCTGAAACAGAAGCACTAGAACATTTTTTTTTCATTAAAACCAGCGCACAGGACAATTATTAATACTAGAGAACACGAATTAATGAAAACACGATGGAAGTACACCTTTAAAGGTGCAGGTGTACTTGGTAGTTTAACAGGGGACCTATGCCCAGCCCTGACAGTGCTGAACCTGAAGGGGGCTTAGATGGGCCAAACAGACGTGAACAGGGGGACACCCATAGTTGCAGGAAGGCCATGTCATTTTCTTTTGTGGATTCACAGGAAAGTGGACAAACAATCAGCAACAACGTTTTACATTCAGCAGCATAATTTGCTAAGAGGCCATCGTCAAGCATGGGGTTTTAAAATTATTTTTATAATATTGCTTTTAAGAACCATGAAACAGTTTTGCATTGTTCCCTATAGAGCTGCTAAAGACTTCCTACTTCCTACTAAGTTACTGTGTTTCATGTTTCTCTTGACCCTATTTTGGCTCTTTGCTCTCTCTTACAGTTCATACAAGGCAAAAACACGTCATAGCCTCAAAACAGTTATGGTTACACCATTATGTTAGTAAAACAATGGAGAACAACACCGGTATGTTTAACAAAGCGGTTAGGCTTTTCATTGTGAGACAAGAAAGAAAAGTCTTTAGCCTAGAGCATCTCCTGAAAACCACTTGTCCATCAGTTAAGAGGAGTGTTCAAGGTGGTCTGTTCTTTCCCCCTGCGCTGAAGCCCATGGCCAGTGGGGTACATGGGCCACCGAGAGTAAAGCAGAGATAGCCAAGGCCCTGGGGCTGAGACTGACCCACGGCTGACCGAGACCTCTCACACCACATGGACATGCAGCATTAGAGTGTGTGTGTGTGTGGGTTGGTGAAAGAAAGTGTGAGAGTGAGTAAGAAAAAGAGGTTAATCTATTGAGCTTCCAGGGAGGCTGCTGTTAATGTAATTTGGGAGTCATTTGTGTGTGTGTGTGTTTGTGTGTGTGTGTTACCCACTGTTACACTCTTTCACTTGCTCAGTCTCAACTTTTCATTTTATGTCTTTTTTTTTTGCAGAAGTCCAACTCCTCCACCACCACGAACGAGAAGATCACTCGGCTGTACGAGCTGGGGCCGGAGCCCGAGAGGAAGATGTGGGTGGACCGCTACCTGGCCTTCGCCGAGGAGAAGGCTCTGGGCATGACCAACCTGCCCGCCGTCGGACGCAAGCCCCTCGACCTCTTCCGCCTCTACGTCTCTGTCAAGGAGATCGGCGGACTCACACAGGTACGAGAAAGTTATGCCTTTTTTTTGTGTGTATGTGCACAGGCTTCTTGTGTGTATGTGCACAGGCTTTTTGTGTGTGTGTGCACAGGCTTTTTGTGTGTATGTGCACAGGCTTTTTGTGTGTGTGTGCACAGGCTTTTTGTGTGTATGTGCACAGGCTTTTTGTGTGTATGTGCACAGGCTTTTTGTGTGTATGTGCACAGGCTTTTTGTGTGTGTGTGCACAGGCTTTTTGTGTTGACTTGCTCACTGCACCAAGTTTTGCAGCATAGCTACTGCTATGGTAACAGAGGAAATAAACAGAAATTTCAGCTGAAGCGAAAATGCCAGTCTTGGCATTCTAAAAAATGCGATTGGCTCATCATAAAACAGGGCAGGACTTCCACTTCAGATTTACTCCTGCATATCATAATGTCAGGGCTGAAAGATCTCAGGCATGGTGCCTGAAATCAGGCGTGGGACAGCAGGCTACATTTACTGTAACATTTGCTAGTAGGTAGTCATAATAACTTTTAAACCTTTGGTGATTTGGTGAGTAATGGAATTATTTCTTGCTTTCTGCCCTGTAATGGATACCAGAACCCCCCCTCCCCCCTTTCAATTTGTGGGTAGTTTTCTATATCCTCCCTTTCAAACCTTGCTATCTCTTCTCCCTGTACCCCCTCAGGTGAACAAGAACAAGAAGTGGCGCGAGCTGGCCACGGCCCTGAACGTGGGCACCTCCAGCAGCGCCGCCAGCTCCCTGAAGAAGCAGTACATCCAGTGCCTGTACGCCTTCGAGTGCAAGATCGAGCGCGGAGAGGACCCGCCGCCCGACATCTTCTCCACCGACGCCAAGAAGAACCAGGCCAAGATCCAGCCGCCTTCCCCAGGTCTGTTTCACCCTCCACCTGGCCAGGCTTTTTACGGATGTGCTTTAGGGTGCCTTCACACCACTAGGCTTTTAGGCCAGTTTAGATTCTGTGCTTGAAAGACTCAGGCATAAGTATTCACCTTCTTGCTGTATTTGGAGACGTGCTGGGGCACCAGTAGAGTCGGGCTGAGGTGCCTGACTGCGGTTGGCTTCCTGAGCATTGCGAGTCTTTGTGGCTTTACCATGATGGCAGTCTGCTGGTAGATACCTTTGTTTGTAACGAGTCAGGCCTTATAGAGGACAGCTCTGTATTTGTGCTCCTTCTTTGTGCATATGTAAGGGATAACGGTTGGTGAGGTGACTGGTTCCATGGAAATAACGCCCAGGTGGAGACACAGAACTCAGAAAGAGTCATTATTTCCACAAAAACGGTCCCCCTTATCTCCTGCTCGCATCTAGGAAACATTTTAATCCACAGTTCCCTCCATATTTAAGATAAACTATGCATGAACTACCGAAATTACCAATTAATTTGCTACTTCATAGCATCCATTAGGGAGAATTAGATCATTGAGTTTTTGATTAGAGATTAGAGTTATGATTACCATTCATAACCACATTGATATGGAACGGTGATTCAAATATTGATCTACTTCAAAGTTATCGAAAGTTATTGCCCACCTTATCAGCCAGTCAGAAAAGAGAGTCCCATTGCTAAGGCAGATAAGCAGGTTGTAGTATTTCACACTTCCACTTTCCTTTCCACACATTTAATGTATAACGTATATCCTGAACACTGAGTGTGTGTGTTGGAATGTACGAGCCCTCTCCCAGGTGTGTGTGTGTGTGGGGTGGGCGGGGAGAAGCTGCCCCTTGTGGTGGTGGTGGTGGTGGTGCCCAGCACTGGTGAGCCAAGCTCAGGCCACGTGCACATGAAGCTGCAGCCTGTGCCAGCGCGGGGATGCCTGGCCAAGGCCCTCATATCTGAGTGGGGAGGGGAGGGGAGGGGAGGGGAGGGGAGGGGAGGCAGAGCTGGAGGGTGTGTGTGTGTGAGAGAGAAAGAGAGTCTGTCTGTGTGTGTGTTGGCAGCCCAGCATGGCGTCAGCAGAGGGGATTCCTCTGTGTGTGTGTGTGTGTGTGTGTGCTGGGATGGGGGGACTCGTCTCCTGGCACTGGGTCAAGGATGCAGAGCCGCCGCTGCTGCTCATACACTTGCCATTTCTCTCTCTCTCTCTCTCTCACTCTTATATCTCCCTCTCTCTGTCTCTCTCTGTCTCCCTCTCCCTTTCTCTCCCTCTCTCTCTCTCCATGCTGGATGGCCCTGAGCTTCACAGAGAACCCCCACCCACCCCCTCCCCTTTCCCTCCCCTCCCCTCCCTCCTCCTCCTACCACCACCCCAGGAGATTAAAGCTCAGACAGAAATTGATGAATGGGGAGTCGGGGTGGGGGGGCTTGGCGGTTTGTGTGTAAAGTCACACCCCCAACCACCCCTTGCCTCCTCCACCCTCCCTTTTGCTTTTTTCCCCCCTGTCTCTCTCTCTCTCTCTCTCTCTCTCTCTCACGTACCGTCTCCTCTCTTCCCCTCCCCTCCCTCCCTCCCTCCCTCCCTCCCTCCCTCCCCCTCCTCTTGTGTTTGTGCGCCGTCACGGGAAATCCCTGCTCAGAAGAGAGAGAGACAGCAGGAGAGACAGAGTGAGTGAGAGAGGGGGAGGGAGGGAGAAAGGAGAAGCGAGGGGTGTGTGTGTGTGTGTGTGTGTGAAAGAGAGGGTGAAAAAAATGAAAGAGAAAAAAAGCTGGCACGCTGCCTGAGTAAGTGTGTGTGTGCCCCGTGTGTGACCCTGCTTGTTTACCGCCTAATGAAAGGGAAGGCATGACTCAACAGACAGCCCTGCTAATGGCTAGAAGAAGCCTGCACACACCCCCCACCCTCTCCGCCCCACACACACACACACACACCTCCTTCTCTGTCTCCGGTCGCATTACACCGCAAATGACGGGCCAGTGTGTGCGAGCCAACAACCAGCCGACCACAAACACTCTCTGACTCTCTGCTTCTAACACACCCACTTTTACACATTCCACCATCCAGCTGGAGTCTGTCTGGGTCTCTCACATGTGCGCAAGTTCACCCTCTGTGAGCTGGGTGTGTGTCAGGCTGACAGGCTCTGAGATGGGCTCGTTTAGACCAAATTTTGCTCCTGTGTGTGTGTGTGTGTGTGTTGGCATGCAAGGATGAGATTCTGAAATTGAGAAGTTTTCTTTGCGTACAAAGATTCCTAAGCACAGCTCGTACATGACACTGAGAAGCTAAGCAGGTTGTATTCTTACAGAGGGGCCTATAACATAGAATGTGGGATTGTATGGTCAGTGCATTCTGTCATGTGTATGTGTTGTCCTGCTGCATTCTGCTGTGCATGTGTGTGTGGGTTTTTGCGTGTATTGTGTGCTTTGCGTGCAGACCTGAACAAACTGGCTTGACAAAGTAAAAGTCCTGCCTTTACATTACATTGCACTTAGCTGATGCTCTTATCCAGAGCAACTTAGTTATTTAGGTACAAGGCACACTCCCTGGAGCAATGTGGGGTTAGATGCCTTGCTCAAGGGCATTTCAGCCACGGATGAAGGTGCAAAACAGCATTAGTTATTTACTCCCCACATTGTTCCTGCTGGTTAGGGATTTCAACCTGCCACCCTCCAATCCCAGGACAAGCTCCCTAACCATTAGGCCACAGCTGCCCATGTATGCCTTTTGCCTGTGCGGTTAACCGAGGTGATTTGACTCATTAGCTCATCTACTCCCTGTACCAATGTCTGATCTCTGGTCTGATGTGTGTGTCCACCTGTGTGCTTCCATCCACAGCTGGGTCAGGATCCCTCCAGGGCCCCCAGACACCCCAGTCCACTAGCAGCTCCATGGCCGAGAGCGGAGATCTGAAGCCCCCCACCCCTGCCTCCACCCCCCACACTCAGATGCCCCCCATGCCCGGGGTTAGGTATGTGCTACCCCCCCCATCTCTGATCTCTCCAGCACCGAACACAGATTGGCAATGCTGTAGATGCTGTTTTCGTGCGGTGCTGTTTTGACATGTCTTAAAGTTTAAAGTGTGGTGATAACCTTGTACAATATCCATTGATGGCAATATTTCACACTCTCCCCCTCTCTCACTTCACTTCTCTTTCTCTGTGTATCTCTCCATTTTTCCCTTCTTGCTCCCTATGTCTTTTCTCTTCTCCACCAATCTCTCGTTTTTTTCTGTTGTCCATTCTCGTCTCCACTCCTCCACTCCTCATTTCTCCTCAGGAGTAGTGTGAACCTCCAGGACCCCTTCGCTGACGGAGGAGACCCAGCCTTCCCCCGACGGAACGCCATGACGCCCAACTCCGGCTTCCAGCCCGGCATGGGCGGGCCAGGCATGGGCATGGGCCCCTACGAGCCCAACAAGGACCCCTTCGGCGGCATGAGGAAGGGTGAGCGAGTCGGCAGAGGAATGTTTTGATGGAGGTTCTGATGGTGCTGTTGCAGAGATGTTGGTGTACTGGACAGGTGCTAGCTAGTAACTGTAGGCAGCACAATAATTAGGCAGTGGTGTTCCATTGTAGCCTGCTAAACCAGCCCTGCGTACTACACTGCACTACAGTACAGAGGGTCTATCTGTTCTTAAGATTTGATAGGATTTGATAGGAGTCAACCATGTCAATTGAAGGAAACCCAGACTACCACTGTAGGGTGAAAATAATCAAGCAGCATAATCAAGTACCTAGGCAGGCTTATAGCCATGCTAGTTTCAGGGTATCATCATATGAACTGTGGTCCAAATGTGAGCTTGACACTTGGATTGTGAAAATCTGTGTCCAGAAAACCAACTGTGGTTACTAATTTCAGGCAGACACGTTTTATAAAACTGTTATCACAGTTATGTTTTCTGGACATGAGGTATTTTGTGAAATATTTAATGAAAGTGTTTCTTAAGCATGTTAAATAATGACCCCAACCTGAGAAGCTCACTTGTGTGCCTCTGTGGTGTCCCCTTGCAGCTGGTGAGCAGTTCATGGGCCCAGGACAGGGGCCCAACCCCCCCATGGGGGAGCAGTACAACCGCGGCCCCCCAGGAGGACCCATGGGCAACATGCCTATGGCCCAGAGGCAGCAGTACCCCTACGGCCCTGGCTATGAGCGAAGGTATGAGCCTACCAAACCAGCATCAACCCTCTGTGTGTGTGTGTCTGTCTGCTAGTCTGATCACCTTGTGCTCAGTTCAGTTTGAGATACTCTGTTACTGCCTGATATGACTGCATTTTGAATAGCTAGATATTTAAGGTTCCTGACATTTCCCCCTTCATCTTGTGTGTGTATGTGTGTGAATGTGAGAATGTGTGTGTGTTTGAATGCGTGCTTGTTTGTGTGTGTGTGTGTGCGTGTGTGAGCACCATAAATGTGGAAGTTATGATGTGTGAACAAATATATTTAGAATACCTCAGCCTCTGCTCACTGTGTTTGTGTTCATGGAGACTAACACACTCCCCTTCTGCATCCGCTACAGACCAGAGGCTGGCATGGGTCCCGACGGTGCCATAGGCCCCGGGGCCTCTCAGGGGCCCAACATGATGCCTTCCAACGCCGACACGGGGATGTACTCGCCCAGCCGACCCCCACACCAGCAGAGGTACATGGCATAGACACACACACACACACACACACACCCTCTTACGGATACACATTCAGGCACATGCTATCATTCTCTCACAAACACATATATACACACACGCGCGCACACACTCGCCCAGCAGAGGTACATGGCATAGACAGACACACAGACACACACACACACACACACACACACACACACACACACACACACACACACCCTCTTATGGACACACATTCAGACAGACACAGTCATCCTGTCACAGACAAACACACGCACACACACAACCACAACCTCACCCTTATTAAGATACTAGGTTGCACAAAAATTCTGACCTTCCCAGAAATAGTGTGAAGTCAACATTTTAAGATTGTATGTTGATGATAAATACGTCAAACTGCAGCTCATACAACAACACAGCAAGCTGCAGCCCAAGGGCTATCAGATAAAGATGTTTTTACTCTTGTGTCAAGGCTTATTTTGCTTGAACACGGATGTAGAAAGGCCTTGGAGGCTTTGGCGTAATGTCCAAGGTTGGGTAAATGTTTTCATTGCCAGCGTGGTGTGTTTTCTTCTAAAACTGAATATTCAGTTCCTTAACTGTGATTGTGCTAAATCACATTCCATGCTGTTGGAAATCCCAGGACAACCTTACAAATAGCCTGCATAATATTCTTTTATGACATTTTATGGTACTACACACCAATCTGCAGTAAAAAAGTAAGTTTCAAAGTTACAACCAAAGCTGTGAAAATGTCACACACCAAGTTGTCAATTTGTATGTGCTAGATGGGTTGACTATTTGCAAGTAGTGGGCAATGGACAGTTTGAAGAAAGAGATTTCAAATAGCAGGGCAGACCAAAATGACAGTGGCTTTGTGGAAATGTGAAGCCGCCACTATCAAACTAACGGTAGTGGTGGTCGATCATGGTAGGGTAAACATTTTCAATGTGGTGTTTTTTTTTTTTTTTTGTCTCCATTCAAAGTGTGTTCTAAGTCCTTGAGTTCTTTCTCTCTCAGGCATGAGTCCTACGGTAATCAGTACCCTGGCCAAGGCCCGCCCCCTGGTGGCCCATACCCCAATCAGCAGCCAGGAATGTATCCACAGCAACAACCTGTGAGTGATTCTACATGTCCTTTTATATATGGATCTTAATCTTTCAAACTGTTCTTAGAATGCAGACTGTGAGTTGTGTTATTCAAGTAGGGTCCTTTTCAATGTGTAGTACAGTTGTTCAGAAAAGCACATGGCAGTACACGGCAGTGTTGATTGCAGCATTGCCATTAAACATATGGTGGTAGAACTGAGCACATGCTTACATTGTCCATTTAAATGGCTTGATGGTATTCTATAATCTAAATATCTTTTGAGGTAGACTTCAGAATTGAAATAATTGCGTAGATCCTACTGAAACTGTAATACAAAGCCCTATGCCTGTAGTAGATTTGTTTTTTGGGTCAGCTGTTTACTTGCATTATATCTCAGTTGTGAAGTTATTTTGGATAAAATGTACTGTAAATTGTGTGTATGTGTGTAACTGATAAGAGATGTCTTTGTGTTTTGCAGAACTACAAGCGGCCAGTGGACGGAGCCTACGGGCCCCCAGCGAAGCGGCACGAGGGTGAAGCGTACAACGTGCCCTTCAGCGGAGGACAACCCCCCCAGGCCGCCCAGGGACCCCCTCAGGGGCCCCCCAACGCCCCCCAGTCCCAGCAGGAGATGTACAACCAGTACAACCAGTTCCCCGGGGCCGAGCGCAGGCCAGGCGGCCCACAGAACCAGTTCCCTTTCGGGTTCGGACGGGACCGGGGTCCGCCGACCGGCGCTGGTAGTGGAGCAGGTGGCCCCAACGCCCAGCCCTCCATGCCCCCCCAGATGATGCCGTCTGTGCCCGACGGCCCCCAGGGGCCCATGTGGCAGGGCCGCAACGACATGAGCTACCCCAACTACCCCAACCGGCAGGGCCCGCCCGGGATGCCGGGCCAAGGCCCGGGGTACCACGGCATGAACCGCTCGGAGGACATGATGCCTTCGGATCAGCGCATGAACCACGAGGGCCAGTGGCCGCCCCACATGAACCAGCGGCAGCCTCCCTACGGGCCCGGCGCTTCCGGCCCGGCTGTCTCGCGGGCCATGCAGCCCGGCTTTCAGAACCAGAACCACATTCCGCAGGTGTCCAGCCCGGCGCCCATGCCCCGGCCCATGGAGAGCCGGACGTCGCCCAGCAAGTCGCCCTACATGCACGCGGGGCCCCCCAGCATGAAGATGCAGAAGGCGGGACCCCCAGTACCGGCCTCACACATCGCCCCGCCCCCCGTGCAGCCCCCGCTCATCCGCAGGGACGTGGCCTTCCCCCCGGGCTCCATAGAGGCCACCCAGCCGGTCCTCAAGCCCCGCCGCAGGCTCACCATGAAAGACATCGGTAAGGAAGCTGGGGTTTAGTGATCAGTACACCGTGTTTGTCCGCTCCAGCGCCACTGCGCTGCAAGAAATGTTGTCTTGTGGTGTTCTTGCCAAACTGTAAAGCACTTTGAGCTGCATCTTGTATAAATTGTGCTACACAAGTAAAGATTATTATTATTATTATTATTATTATTATAGTTATCATTAGTGGCGGTGGTATCAAAGGAGGCAGTGGTGGCCTGGTGGTAAAGGTATCAGATGTGTGACCGCAGGATCTGAGGTCGAATCCACCAACTGCTAGTAGTGCCACGGAGGTACCCTCAGCATGGTACCGTCCCCACACACTGCTCCCCGGGCGCCGTTGTCATGGCTGCCCACTGCTCATGTGTGTGATGGGTTAAATGCAGAGTGAATTTCATTGTGTACACTGTGTGCTGTGTTGTGGTGTGCCATGCCATGTAATTACAATAAAACTGGTTGCTGTTTTTTAATTTTTTTTATTTTGAATTTGTGGCATAGTGGTGCAGTATTTTAAGGTTAAGAGAGACCAAAACCTTGCTTAGTTTGTTCAAAGTTGTGAATTTGCACATGTATGGTAATTTAGCTAAACAACATGTGCTTTAATGGACTTGTCGTTATCGTTATTGAGATTTCAGTTAGATTTTTCAAATCCTAATTGTCAAAATGCACATTAAAATGGTGAATGGAACCTGTTTTATTTTGGCATTATATCTGATGTGCAACCATGTTTGCCTTGACATTTAAAGAAATGTAGTTGAAGTCAGCTGAAGTTGTAGTTAGCGCTGCTCAGCTGTTGGTATTTTCCGGAAACGTTGTGGTTGTTTGTTTGCATATTGTTAGCTACAAAGAATCAGTGAACCTGAGAAGGTTGGATGTTTCCATGTGTTACACATGTTGATGCATGTTGCCTTTTGCTTCGTCACGACAGGAACACCAGAGGCTTGGAGAGTGATGATGTCGCTGAAGTCAGGTTTATTAGCCGAGAGCACGTGGGCTCTGGACACCATCAACATTCTACTGTATGACGACAACAGCATCTCTACCTTCAACCTCTGCCAGGTATGAACGTGTCAACGTGGCATTTCAGTACAAACATGAAAGTTCCTGTTTTCAGAAAAGTTCAGAAAAGGATGTGGATTGGTTGAAATAACAGGTAGCATGTTGATGCTCGCCAGCAGGCAGGCAACTAGTCGAGGCCTGAGGCCAAAAGCAGACATGGAGGTCTGCATGGCTTAAGGAGAACCCCAATAAAAGAAATAGATTTGCTGAAGATTTGGGAGCTGAACTGTGTGGACCTCCTTTTCTCTTTTTGGATACTTTTGCTTTAGGTGCAGCACCTTTCTATAATGGATGTGCACACTGTTAGACCTTCTTTATGGCCTCAGGCAAGTCAGACCCTGAGGGCTGACTAAGGGTGAACACTTGTTGGAAGTGGGCACTGAGATTTTTTTTTTTTCCACGGACTTCATCAGATTCTGGATATGCCACTGGTTGTAGTAAATATGGTGCAGCGTAGTGCAGTATATATTTTTTGCTGTTTCATGTAATTGATGTGTGATACAGCATTTCAAAGATAGACAAGACCTCTGTGACATAGCTACACCATATGTATCACTTGGCAAACATTATTTAGGAATGTATTTTGAAGCATGTGGACAATACGGTTTACTCCTCTATTAGGATTATGTGACATAGAGCTGGCCGATGAATTTTATCATGATCACCGATCGCGATATAGACATGAAACGGCACGATGACAGAAATGGCACAACAACTGTGCCCCTTTGTGCCGCTGCTATTTGTAAGTTGCTGGAGAGGGTAACACAAGAAAAGAGTGTGCTGAACGGATGCGTCGATAGTTAAATTGGACATGATTGGGAGTTATCCCTTGAAGCTAATAGCATTGTTGGAGAAATAGGGTTACATATAAAGCTGGTATGTAAGATATGTCGGTGCCTTCAAAGACAGGTTTCAATCCAGCTACTCTGAAACGTATTTGTGATTAAAATTGATATCGGATAATAAGGAAATTATATTGTGATTCTTTTATTGTCATATTGAGCGATGGTGACACAGGTGGTAGAGATATCGTTTAGCAACTGGAGGGTTGCAGGTTCGAATCCTGCTCTGTCTTACCCCATCGAAGTGTCCTTGAGCAAGATACTTAACCTCAAATTGCTTCCGGTGGCAGGTTGGCACCTTGTATGGCTGCCTCCGCCACTGGTGTGTGAATGGGTGAATGTGAGGCATACATTGTAAAGTGCTTTGAATGCTCGTAGAAGTAGAAAAGCGCTATATAAATGCAGTCCATTTACCATTTACCATTTGGTCATAATATTGGCCTACATCTGTATAGAGTATCTGTATGACATTGGTGCTTCTGTTCTTCTGCAGCTTCCTGGTTTCCTGGAGCTGGTGGTGGAGTATTTCCGGCACTGCCTCATCGAGATCTTCGGCATCCTGAAGGAGTACGAGGTGGGCGACCCGGGCCAGCGCACCCTCATCGACCCCAACGCCGTGGACCCCGAGTGCTCGGACGATGAGTTCCCGCTGGACACGGAAGACATGGACGAGGATGAGGAGGAGGACGAGGAGGAGGAGCAGGAGGACGGCGACGCCAGTGACAAAGTACGAGAGGAGGTGACGGGCACGGAAGGCACGGCCGAAACCAAGGTGAAACAGGAGAACGGCGAGGAGTCCGAGGCAGAAAAGAAAGACTCGGAGAAATCCGAAACGGACAACGGGCACGAAAAGGAAAGCAAAGCGAAGGAGCTGTCGAAAGAGCCCCGCTCGTCTAGCCCTTCGGCCCAAGACGGCAGCCCCGCTTCTCAGGAGAGGGCCAAGCAGGCCAGCAAGTTCGACAAGCTGCCCATCAAGGTGGTGCGGAAGAAGAACCCCTTCGCCGGGAGCAGCGCCTCCAAGCTCGGCCGACGGCAGGCCTTCGACAGCGGCCTCTTGCACTGGAGCGCGGGCGGGGGAGACACCACTGACCACATCCAGACGCACTTCGAGATCCGCACCGATCCACTGACGTCACGGAAACCGCCGCAGGCTAGCGTAAGTCAGAAGCGAAAGAGAGCGACAGAAGAGACCACAGCCACTGCGACAGCACTGATTGCTGGGTCAGCAGCAGCAGCAACGACGGCAGACCAGTCGAGTGAGCCTTCCTCTGGGAAGAAGGAGCCAGCTGAAGAGAAATCAGAGCAGCAAGAACAACAGAAAAGTTCGTCAGCTGTAGCGGACACAGAGAGAAGTCCCACCCCCTCTACAGGAAGTGCTACTCCAGGCACCGCCATCCCTGCTGATGACGTAACTTCCTCACGACCCGTCATCACAAACGGCATGACTACGGGAAGCAACGGTTCCGACGATACGAAAGACGCTTCCGGAACGTTCTTGCTAAACCCCAGCCGGTCGAAGCCCTTGAGCCGAGCGGGCGTCTTGGAGGACGAGCCGCACAGCAAGGACGAGACTCCTCTGGCCACGCTCTCGGACTGGCAGGACTCTCTGGCCCGCCGCTGCGTCTGCGTCTCCAACATCGTGCGCAGCCTGTCGTTCGTGCCGGGCAACGACCACGAGATGTCCAAGCACCCGGGCCTGCTGCTGGTCCTGAGCCGGCTGGTGCTGCTCCACCACTGGCACCCCGAGCGCAAGCAGGCGCCCGTCACGTATGAGAAGGAGGAGGAGGAGGATGAGGGGGTGAGCTGCGAGCGGGACGAGTGGTGGTGGGACTGCCTGGAGGTGCTGCGCGAGAACTGCCTGGTGACGCTGGCCAACATCTCCGGCCAGCTGGACCTGTCGGTCTACCCCGAGAGCATCTGCCTGCCGCTGCTGGACGGGCTCCTCCACTGGGCCGTGTGCCCCTCGGCTGAGGCCATCGACCCCTTCCCCTCGCTGGGCCTGGGCGGGGAGCTGTCCCCGCAGCGGCTGGTCCTGGAGACCCTCAGCAAGCTGAGCATCCAGGACAACAACGTGGA
The DNA here is from genome assembly GCA_027475355.1 of Coilia nasus. Lineage (NCBI taxonomy): Eukaryota > Metazoa > Chordata > Actinopteri > Clupeiformes > Engraulidae > Coilia > Coilia nasus. The sequence goes on along the minus strand of CM050201.1, from coordinate 7,533,536 downwards.
CCTGATCCTGGCCACGCCGCCCTTCAGCCGGCTGGAGAAGCTGTTCGGCACGCTGGTGCGGTTGGTCGGGGAGCGCAAGGTGCCCGTGTGCCGCGAGATGGCCGTGGTGCTGCTGGCCAACCTGGCACAGGGCGACAGCATGGCGGCGCGCGCCATCGCCGTGCAGAAGAGCAGCGTGGGCAACCTGCTGGGTTTCCTGGAGGACAGCCTGGCCGCCACGCAGTTCCAGCAGAGCCAGGGGGCGCTGGTGCAGCACATGCAGGCCCACTTCGAGCCCACCAGCGTGGACATGATGCGGCGGGCGGCCCGCGCCCTGCACGCCCTCGCCCAGGTGGAGGAGAACCACTCAGAGTTCACACTGTACGAGTCCAGGCTGCTGGACATCTCCGTGTCGCCGCTCATGAACTCGCTCGTGTCGCACGTCATCTGCGACGTGCTGTTCCTTATAGGCCAATCGTGACACCCGGGTCTGACGCCTTCTCTGCCTCACGCTCCTGCCCTCCCCTCAAAAGCCCCCCTACCCCCCGCCGTAAGTTTATGCCCCCCCAATCCCATGACTGTGTGACTGCACAAGTGAGCGTATGAATGGAGAAAAACAGAAACTGGTTTTTGTTTTTGCCTTTTTTGTTGTTTTTTTTATTTATGCAAAGGCACCTGGGATTCCACTGACCTATTCAAGACCCGCCCCCCCCTCACCCACCCCACCTGCCTCACGCCCCCCTCCACCACTGCCTCTCTGTGTAGGAGGGACTTCATGAAGTAGTTCTAGATATCCATTCGCTTTCTATCCCAACCACCCCCTCATTCTTCAGAGGAGAAGCTAGTTTGAAACGACTTACATGAGACCCACCCCCTCAGCTTGGACAAGCGTACTGCCCTTTGAGAAGAACTGACTTTTTTATATAAATGTATTATGAAAAGACAAAAAAATAGATTTAACAAAAATCATTTAAAAATTACAAAAAAAAACAAACACCTGAAACAAAAAACCAACATAAAACTGTAACCAAAGTTGCCGTCTTGTTTACAAGGAATTTTGGGGGAGGGGGGTAGTTCTCCTCAGAGGAGGGGGGGGTGGCAAGTTAAAGGGGCAGGAGGACAGGACAACAGGGGTTTTCGTGTGGGGGGTGTGTGTGGGGTTTTTTCCTTTTTCTGGTTCTCCTGTGTGGAACCTGGACAGACTTGCAGAGAATGAGAATCCCCCGCCTCCCCTGTGAGTGGGCCGTTGCTGTAAGAAGAAGCCCTTTGCATTGGGGCTGGGTTGGGGGAAAGGACAGGGGAGCCATGCTGGTGGCCGGAAAAGACGGTGTGAACAGATGTGTGTACATGGGGAGGCTTGTGCAGTAGATTGTAGGACGTTTTTCTTTTTTTTTCGTTCTTTTTTTCGTACTGTACACCTTAAAAAAGAAAGAAACGAAAAAAACTGTAAACATACTGTAATAATACTGTTTCACACTGAGATACGCTGGCTTGGCAGCAAAAAAAAAATCCTGTAGTTTTTCAAAACTGATTTTAGTTGATGTCGAGAGAAAGAGAGAGATTGAAAAAAAAAAACAGACAAACAAGGCTTTCCCCCCAAAGTGTCGTGAAACCTACAACACCCGTACCTCTTCTCTCCACCCCTCGATTGTATGACTTGACCCTCAAAGAAATCACCTCGTAGGACTGATCTTCGGCGCTCGATGCAGTCCAGGCTGCACTGTATATAAAACGATGTTGTATATTTGACATCCTTTTTGCTCTTCTTCCTTCCTCACACCTCTGGCACGCTCTTCTTATTCATCACGTCATCTTCTTGATTTCTTTTCTTTCTTTTTGAACGAATAAAAAGGCTAAACTCAACAAGTCCCCCCCCCTTCTCTTACCCATGTTTGTCATTGTGTATTTGCCATGTGGTCTCTAACCTTTCCTCAGTCAGGCCTGTGGTTAGTGGTGGTGGGGGGGTTGCACAGCTGCTGTTCCTTGTAACCCCCCCATAAAAACCTCTTGACCTTCTCCATCGCACCCCATAACAAAATATATCCGGATCAAGTCACCAAGTTTCCACTCTTCTCACCTGGGCACCGTGGCGTGTGGAGGAGGGATATCAGCTAGTTGACCACTGCGGGCGTCAGACCCTCTTCATTGGGTGGAGAGGGCCGATCGAATGATTTCCTTTTATTTTTTCCCCCCTCCTACTCCTGTGACATGGATTCTGCATATTTGTATTTCAGACAATGTAGCTAAAAACTTGATGTAAATTCCTTTTTTTTGTTTCCTTTTTTTGGGCTTAATGAATATCATTTATTCAGTATGAAATCTTTATACTATATGTTCCATGTGTTAAGAATAAATGTACATTAAATCTTGGTAAGACGCTTTGTGATGAATTTATTTATTAAATGACAGTCTTACTTTTGACTGTTGGTAAGGTAGGACTGATTTGTGATTTATTAGATGTGAAGTGGTTGGTGTACTGGTAGCACACACGATATGTGTAGTGTGATGTTACACTAGCCTTCATGATTTTAATGTGAATACAAATGCACATATTCAAGTTTAAGTTGTTTTATTTGTCACATGCAATCATAATCGTATACAAGTTGTAGTGACACGTTATGGCTGTCTAGGCTATTGCAGATTATAACATGAAAAATGTTATACACAAATCAGATCAGTTTTGAAACCGCATTTTAAAATGAGTAAAACGGTGCCACTAGTCAATCCTAAAAGAAACTAAACCCTTTCCTGAAGTCTCTCTGCAGAGATTTAACCTGTAATTTCAAGTATTCACTTTGCTGATATATTTTAGATTAGGTTTTATTTGACATTGAACATGAAGCTAAAAGAAGCATCATCGCTGGATTTGTAGCTGAGGAAGAAAACAACCATAAAAGTAGTTGGGCTTGAAGTGTGCACAGCTGTTGTCGGGCTGTTTGGTTCCGGTGGAGCGCACCTATTTGCCACGGAAGCAAAGGTCACGTTCACCGGTCGCCTCCGTGAAATCATAGCGACGTGGTGTAGCAACCGGCTGCTGTTGTTTTCTTTAGTATAATTTAATACGGAATGGCGTGACCTATAAAAATTACCTTTCATTTTACTTTAGCCAAAGGTTGACTTGATTGGAGTACAAGCACATATTTGGGACTAAGAGTAATGCTCTTAGCAGCCAAATGGCTATTTCATTGCCTGTCCTGTGTTGGCCAAAGGGCAATTGAGGAACACGACACGTATTCAAAAAAGAAAACTTAAAAACGGGCTGTTTTAGCAGCATTTAATTAGCCGTTAAGACATAGGAATGTTACATTGGTAAACTACAAGGTTTTCTACAGCGTGCCATTATGACACGGGGGCATACAACTCATTCCATTCGGTCATTGCCTGACAGCAGGCAATCAACAAGAATCCGACAACACTGAGGTGGCCGTTCCTCATAGCGAAACGGTCCGTCTCAGTTTTTTCGACTGAAATGTAGTAAATAAGAGGAACATGGACGAAAAGGTGGGTAGTACAAATGTAAAATGATCCTGGTGAAATTGTGTGGTCCAATATCAGTGATAACGCGCCTGAACAACATCTGTTAGTTACGTTGCCCAGCAACATTGCTTAAAAAGTTGCCTGGTGTACCATCATCTTAAAGGTTGACAACGTATTACGGAATCAAGGGGACACCATCCACCCCCTAGATGTGCCTGAGCGCAGAAAGATCGCTCGGGCACCTGTCAGTTTGACGGTCTACCATACCACCCGCCTCTGTGAAAGGGTAAGGTCACAGTTGAATCATTGTGTCTTAGCGACACCCTCAGGTCAGCGGTTCAAAAATCAAAATTGACTCATTTGAAGTCAAGAGTGACTCTTGATGACCTTAACTCATTGCAAATCTATCGTAATTTTGATTAAAGCAGCTATATGCAGAGGTGGACAAAGTACACAATTCCTTTACTTAATTCAAAGTATAGATACTCCTAGTCAAATATTACTCCACTACAAGTGAAAGTTGCTATGCCAACTGTCTACTCAAGTACAAGTAGGCTACAGAAGTAATTATTTTTAAAAATACTTAAGTATTAAAAGTACAAGTATCTTTTTTCTTTCTTTTTTGATAATGTGGGGCCACAGACAGGTCACTAAAACATGACCTGACCTTAAGTTCTTTATACACAGCATCACTATTTTCATATTTTTGGGCCTACCTGACATTATTTGCTTAACTATACAAGTTTTTTGCCTTTTACCCTAATATAAACTAATTTAGATGCAAATAAACTTCCAGTAAGGATAATTGCAGACAACAAGAGCCTAGTCTTTGAAAATGATCTTTGCTGGTTTCTTTCCCTGTAAGTAGGTTCATGTATAGCTGCCGGAATGTAGGATAACGGTGTAAATTACAAAACAATATGTACTTGGGGAAGCTCTGTAGTTTAAAAAAATATTTGGGAGAGTGTCATTCCTAGTCCATGTTTAAAACCATCAATGGAATTACTATTGTTATTCGTTCTCTACTAACAAATCTGAAACACCTGAACACAACCAGAATAACTCAATTGGAGTGGTAAATGTAATGTTTAGTTGCAAAGATGTGTGGTGAACTGATTGTCTTTTTTCATTCCAACTTTATCATAGTCACACATTTTTTGATAAAGAATTGTCATTATCTGCCATTGCCATCATGATCATTGCCAAGTTCAAATTTAGTGACTGAAAGTAAAGACACTTCAGACTTCAATATGATCTATCACATTATTGCAAAATCACTTCAAAGCCATGTTTCAATGTAACTTGTACTGGAACTGTACTGATCATACTTTTTAAACAGGAGTTGAGGGTATCCATCTCTCATCAATGTAATGAGTACTTCATGCACATTTCAAATGTAGTGTAGTAAAAGTACAATATCTGTCCTAAAAATGTAGTGAAGTGAAAGTCACAAGTTGCCAAAATGTTTAATACTCAAGTAAAGTACAGATACTTGAAAACTGTACTTAAGTACAGTACTTGAGTACATTTACTTAGTTACTGTCCACCTCTGGCTATATGTAATACATTTACTGCAAGTAATGCATGTAATACATTTACTGCAAGTAATGTGTTAAATTGAGAATAGTAGGTCTAACCAGAGATTAAGGAAACTCGTCAACATGACAATACTGGTTACAGCCAGCGTTTTAAGACGTATTTTTATTTCTTTTTCATTTACATTTTTTAAGAACACAAAATAAGTAACAAAAAACAACATATTAAATGATGATGTTTGAACATTCATTAGGCCTAATAATCTTCAATGTGTTGCCATATTCCACAACCCTAGTAGCCTACCATGAAGTGCTGAGAGTCTGACTTCCTTCCTTACTCCCTTCTTTCCTTACTTCCGTCCTCTCTCCCTTCAGCTGACACAGCCCAAGAGTGAGTTTGACCTCACTGACCCCAGGGGCTTCCTGATAAGCTCGGAGTACAACAGTCTCCATGACCCCAACCTGCGGAGCTACCTCTACCGCAAGGACATCCATCGCAGGCTAATCAGGGGCGGCTTCATCACCAAGGACGATAAAGTGAGACAAGGCCGTGTCTGAAATGTTCACTCCAGGGGCGTAGCCAGAAATCATAAAATGGGTGGGCCCTACTAGCCTTGTAAACCCGCCCTTCGTACTTCATTTCATTTTGTACAGAGGGTCTGGACCGGAATCTCTTGAGGGTCATGTAGTCGGCCCCAGCAAGACCGATCCAGTCAGCGAACAGAGGGTGTGTTCGTTAGCCGTGACATTGACCTTGTGTGCTACATTTGAATTGTAGTAGGCTAATTGCATACGTGACGACCAAGGGGGTAGGAGTATAGGTGGAAGTTGAAGCACCCATGGGGAAATCCCAACCCTGAAAGGGCCCAATAGCCTTTAGCATTCCGTTGACTTCCATTCATTTTAGCGTCACTTCGAAATCAAATAACTTTACATGAGTAGGACTCTGTGTCTTGATATTGGCATTGTTCTAAACTGGAGAGAACACAGCACAACATATTTGCTTCGATCGGAAATCTGTCATGTTATTGCCTTGTAAGAAACGTTTATCTGAAATTGTGCTAAAAATGGCGTCACAAATCATGCGACGGCTAGTGAGTTTCTGTCGCACAGGAGAAAATTTACCGTACTGTTTGGATAACAAGCGGTAGCCATAGTCATGCCCCTTTACTTTTCTATTCATGTTGGGGAAACATTTACATCAGTATTTCTTTAAAAATAAGCTTAGAACTTGGTATTTGTTTGTAAGAAGAATCACTATCTTTATGGATTTTATTCGATGCAAGTGAATTGAGAAAGATGGCTAAGCTAAGCTACACGCTATAGGTTGGTATGTACATGCTAACTAGCTAGCTTCCTTGACATGCTGGCTTGCAAGACTGCCTGGAACCAAAGTTAGTTGACGAAGAATCAAGTCCCCACGTACAATATTAGCCTCCCACTCCAGTAAGTGATTGCAGCTATAATGGTAGAAAAATACTTATTAAGAAAATGATCGTACACTGTCTGATTTGTGATTGAGCATCTACCACTCAAGTTATCGTATTTGGATTCGTTGGCTGACGTGACCATACGTCACCACACGCTTGCACAGTTGCCTGGTGACCAATTAAAATTTTCAGAATCGTGCTTCAATGGCTCCCATTGAAAACAACGCCATCCCGTGGTCCATTCTCTTCTACTGTCTATGGTGACGACCAGGCGTTAGCGATTGGGTAAAGGCAGAGGCACTTGTTTTAAACTTCAGCAGAGTCCACACCTCCAGGAAGAAATCGTTTCTGACGGTGTCTGGTCCAGACCCTCTGTACAAAATGAAATGATGTACGAGGGGCGGGTTTACCAGGCCAGGGCCCTACCACCTATGTCTGACAAAAAACCTGGACATTTCGGCAACCCAATCAACCTTTTTGCTTATAACCCGGGTGTCAGTGTCCCAGGAGAATATATATTTTTCCCCGGGACAGACCATTAAAATCCGGGACAGTCAGGTAAAACCAGGACAGGTGTCAACACTAGTGGGCCCAGAAATATATCAGGTGGGCCTAGCTGAAAACACATAGGTTGTTGTTTTTACAGTTAATCAAACTTAGAGAGCCTTCTGATTGAGTGGACCTGATTAACAAGTGGGTGAGAACAGGCCCACCCCAGCCCACCCATGGCTACGCCTATGGTTCACTCATTCACTGGTGCACTATATCTACTGTTAGTTACATTGCTTTGTCGCCTAAATAGTGCACCGTGTAGTGAATGAGTGAACAGTTCCGACTTGAACACAGACCACAGTGTAACTTGCAGCCACTGCAGTGTTTGTCCAACATTGCACGGCCAGGACTAGGAAAGCTGGCAAAGCTTACAGTAAACAAAGATAGTAAATTAGCCTGCCGCAAGACAAATGGCTTTGAAGAGGCTATAAGGATGATTGTACAGTACAATTTAGTGAGGGATAATTAGCTGGGTGGCTAAGGTTATAATGAGTCTGAAGCAGTTAAGATAGGGAGATATATTAAAAAAAAAAACAGTTGAATGCGAGAGTAGACATCAGGGAGCATGCCTGTTCTCTACATTCACCAATCACTCTTACTTGCTGTGGGGTGAAGGTGCAATAAGTGGGTCAAATCTGCGCAGGTGATCTGCTCCCTGAGAACCTTGAACTCCTACAGGACTTACCTGGCGGATGTGGAGCGGGACTGGAGCCGCAGATTCAGAATGGAACAGGTGCGACACCACCACAACTACAACAACAAAACAGTCAAGTTAAATGTCTTTTTCCCATGAACTGTCTTCATTAACTTAACATTTTCCATATTTCTGTTGGGTTGCAGAAGCAGTTGGTGAGATCATTTCTCACTCTACAGGACAAGGGGAAGATCAGCGCTGACGTGACTATGACAGATGTTACCAATTGGCTTATGCAGTCTGGAAAGAGTTTCTTGGCGAATCAGCACAAAGCATCCAAAAGCAGGTCAGGTGGTCTGTCCTAAGGGACAGTTGATAACAGCATAGAATAACTAACAATACATTGCACTGTGTACAAAAGGGGGGGCATTTTAAAGTGTATGTGCAAGAGGAAGAGTATGTGTAGGGTCTCAGTCTGAATAATAAGTTTCACTCCACCCTGGAAGATGAGATTAGATCATATCTATTTCTTGTATGCACCAGTTTTTGGTACTAAATTGACATTGTATAGGCCATTGGTGTTGACGTGTTCATTTCATTGTTTTTAAAATGCACCACAGTTCCATGTCTGGCTTGAGACTGCAGCAGCTTCCCGCCATTGCAAAGAGGTGTAGCGCCATAGAGATCTCACCAACTGCTACTGGCAGATCTGTATTGGTGAGACAGACACGTTTAAATCCTACATGCATCTATGGCCATATATTATGACAGTGAAGCATAACATTGTGGTTCTGTTGTGGTTCTGGCATGGCACTTGGCTAAAAGAAACTGGTAAAGTTGCTGTGATTACAGAGTTTTTATGTCACAGTTCTGAAGTTAATATTTTTGAAAACGGCAGCAGGTTGACTATAAGGCAGACAGTAGGCCTACTTGTTAAAACCAGAGAACAATCACATGTACTTCCTGCTTGTCTCACTGTTTAGAACTGGACCAAAAAAGGCACTCAGATGATGCAGGAAGTCACCAAGGAGGTCCAGAGGGAGATGAGGCTTGAACGTCTTTGGGCTGTCTCCAAAAAGGAGAAAGGAAAAAGGGTATGCTCCTTTTGATTTGATTACAGGGAAGCCTTAGCCTAGAAATCTAGAAATGCGCTAACACTAGCAGTTCTATCATGGGTACAGTCTAGTCACAACCCACTGAAGCGTAGTAGATTTTCTCCCAAATCTGGTCGGACCAATCACATTGGTCTATCCTTGTAGACAGTCGTGGGACAGGCTTAATACAATGATGACAGGGCTGCAACGATGCACTGGTGTAGTGCTGTAGTAAATAAGCTCATCGCTGTGATTGGTCATAGCACCATCCTATTACGTGCAGAGTCAGCGTGAAAGACAGCCGTTTTTTTGTCGGCCCCTTGGATTGCACTTGGTCTGTCCATCATGGCAAGCATGCAATTTGATGTGGGCTGGCTTGTCAGACTAGGGCAGTGCTTCCCAATTATTTTCTTTTAAGCCCCCCTAAGAACAAGAAAATATTTTGCGCCTCCTGTGGTCAATGTGCAATTACACTTTATTCTAGTACGGCAAAAAAAATATGTTCCCCGGCATGGCTCCGCCTCACTTTTTGAGAAACACTGGACTAGGGAAACCTCTGACAGAGTGGACATTTGGCCTGCTCTGGAGGAGCTTGAACTTTTTGCTGCCACGTATGCAATTAGCCTACCTACGCACTACAATTCAAATGTAGCACAAGGTCACAACGCCATGGCTATCGAACACACCCTTTGTTCGCTGTACCCACCTAGCCATCTATCTGATACATTTCAATCACTAGTTTTGCAGTGTGCTGTTATGAGACATAAATATTTTGTTTTGTTAATTACCGAAGGAAGAACATAGTCAGAAGACATTAAAAAAAGTTAAAAAGACAACGAAAAGCAAAAAGGATTCTCAAGACAAGGACATTGAAAAACATCTTGGAGGCGATGGGGAACCCAACCGATCAATAACGTCTTCATCCCAGAATAGCTCTCCCAAACAGATTTCTTCCACAACACCTCTTACAGCCAATACGTATGAAAAGGTGAGATCTTGAGCTAAAATATCTCAGAATGTAAAATATGTTCGTTTGTACACTGTCCCTGTTGTTAGTTTACTGTAAATTGCTTTGGGTAGGAATGTCTGCAAAATGGCAATACTTTGGAAAACTGACATTTCTGACCTTGAGGCTTGGAATCACACCATTAAGACATCTATCCATAACAAATAGACCCATGTTCAATTCATTAACTGATAACACACTAAAGTTATAACAGAAAGAATAACAGAAAAAAAGAATCTAAAATCGTTTGGTCATATTGGCAAATATGCAGTGAGAGTTTGCACACTATATTATATACAGTGGTCCCTCGCTATATCGCAGATTTTTTTAGTGCATGCAATCTCCTGTACAGTACAGAATGCGCTCAGCTTGTAAAATTTACATAAATCTTCCACCGCTAGCTGTGTGACTCTGAAGTGCTGTATGTTTGCAAGTGTGAACTTTGCCTGTCTGAGAAAAGTGTAGAAGTGTAGTGAGGGGTTTTACAGCCTTAAAACATCTATAATAATTGCAAAAAATAAAGCTGACTACTTCGCGGATTTTGCCTATCGCGGGTTATTTTTAGAACGTAACTCCCGCGAATAACGAGGGACCACTGTACCAGAGTATTTGTAGACAAGAGAAAACCACTATGTAACCAACTACAGTACTAAACGTGTAACTGAAGTACGTTTGACCTTAAAGGTATCATTCCCCGAGAAACCCTTTAGTACTTGCTCTTTCTGAAATACGATAGGTCACTCCGAGTTGCATATGCATAGCCTGGTAAACCCGCCCCTCGTACTTCATTTCATTTTGTGCAGAGGGTCTGGAACAGAGACCGTCAGAAACGATTTGCTGGAGGTGTGGACTCTGCTGAAGTTTTAAAAAAGTGCCTCTGCCTTTACCCAATCGCTAACGCCTGGTCGTCACGTATGCAATTAGCCTACCTACGCACTACAATTCAAATGTAGCACACAAGGTCAACGTCACAGCTAACGAACACACCCTGTTCGCTGATTGGACCGTCCTTTCTGCGACTTGCCAAATGCTCCTCAAGAGATTCTGGTCCAGACCCTCTGCACGAAATGAAATGAAGTACGAGGGGCGGGTTTACCAGGCTAGCATATGCATGCTGCACGTGAAAATGTTCTTCTACCCCAATTGCCTCCATTAGTCAATGAAAAAAAATAGGCAGAAAAATGAGCGAACAAGAAAAGGGCAAACGAATTGAAAGTGAATTAGAAAAAGCCATGCCATAGTTGTGATTACAGGAGGAGTCTCGTTGCAGCACACATTCACGTAGCAAAACACAGGTAAGTAGGTGTGTTTGTTTAGAACGTTTAAATATTCTATTTGGTGTGCTATGACTGAATGGGCTTTGAATAATTGTAGCCTGTAGCATAGCCGAGGACCTTTCATTCTCCTCGCTCCATCTCCTCCGCCAAACTAGAAGAGCTTGTAACAGGAACACTAAAGCATTTTGTTTTTCACCAAAACCAGCTCACAGGGCATTCATTAATTCTACCTCTAACCACAAAATTAATGAAAAAATGATGCAATGACACCTTTAAACAAATGAGCTCAATTAATCAGTGCGCAGTTCAGTTAGAAATACAGGGGAAGAAAATTCGGAAAACACAAATCAACACAATGCCTTTTACAGTTGTGACTGTACAACCTACAGGTCAAACACAACAACATGGCCATTCTTTTTTCCCTTTTGGTAGGGAGAGGATGCTAATCAAGATGGTGAGGGGTCATTGAGTCTGCCAAGTATGCCATGTCTTCAGTCTCCACCCTATGACAGTCTTGACCTTATGTTATCTACAACAGCAAATGGTAAATAATGTCTTTTGTAGACTAATTTTCATTCAACTCATTTTGATTTTGAGTGTAATAGTTATATACTATTATGACTGCAGAGAAGATTTACTACAGCCCACAAAACTTGACGAGCAGTGCACCTCTCGATAGGCAGCAGCCTTTTTCTGATGCAAAAAAGGTTGGACTAGTGTTTATTTTTTTATTATTTTGTTTACATATTAATCTTATGCTGTATATACATGAATATGAATACATTTCCACAGTGTCAGCTAAATGTTATGTGATTTAATTCTAGAAGCTGTCTGCAGTATGCCAGAAACTGATCACTGAGCCAACCAGTCCACCTACACCACCCTCTTCATGTAAGATTATCAAGTGTAATACCTCTACACCTGTTCAAATGCCCTGAGATCCTAGAAGTGTGCCTCATTACATATATAGAGCATATACAGTACTGTGCAAAAGTCTTAAGCAGGTGTGAAAAAATGCTGTCAACTAGGAATGCCTTCAAAAATGAAAGTGTTTATCATTTATGTTCATCAGTTAACAAAATGATGTGACTGCACAAAAGAGAAACCTAAATCAAATCAATATTTGGCGTGACCACCCTTTGCCTTTAAAAGAACATCAATTCTTCTAGGGCTAGGGTTGAAAAACAACTTTGCAACATTGAAACAAAGCTTTTGCAAGTATTAAATAATAAAAAACGTTTTGCTGGGAATGTCCTTGGGTTCTCTTATATAAATGAGTGAAGCACTTTTTTTTTTTTTTTTTAAGGTGGCAACATACGTGAGAAGATAACATCAGCTACATCGGTCTCTTCACGTTTGGTGAATATGTGAGTCTTAGACATTCCCAGATGTTCTGTTTAATGGTATGTTTTTTTTTTTTTTAAACAAACAGGTGAATTGTGCCTGTTATAAATCATACTTAACTTGATTATATTTCTTTTTCCTTCAGTCAGCAAACATTGCTAGAAGAGCACTTCAAAGGACTGGTGAGACTGTCACTTCCTAGCGGTTCACTATTACTACTGATGATTTTAAGCATTGATAGGTTGTTATTCTGGTTACAAACTTCTGATTGTATGTGGCTGTAAGTGTTATCTGAGTCCTCTGAAATCATGAATACACCCAGAATGATCTAAATGCCTAATGCTGTTGTGATATCAGGTGACACCTGAGGAGCTGCAGGTTGTCCTTCAAGGCATCGTGCTGACTTTAGTGGAAGAGGTCAACCATGTTTTGGTCCCAGCCATTGTCGCCTTCGAGTATGAACGAATGCTGGCCTCAAGCAGCCCACTTGGTCTTCCCCCATGTTTTGCTATGTCGTCCTCATCCTCCTTGTCATCCAAAATCTCGCCCGGAACCAGCAGCTCACTCTGCACGACACCAGACGTCTATGTAACTTACCCCGACTACACACTGCCTACCTGCACGGAAGCACGCCAAGTGGAAATGGCAAGCCGCAGGTCATCCGAGGACCTGCGGGAAGATGAGAGGCACAGTTTTGGAAAGAAGGTAGTGGCTCCCACCACCAGCCTGCTCCTGAAAGTGGAGAACATCATTAAAGATGTCATCAAAGACTCTGTGGAAAGTTTCCCCAAGGAGATGACACTTGTTAACCCGATCCCGACTGGAAGTATTGCTAAAGATCAGGAAGCTGAAGCCAAGTCAGGTGCCAAGGTCAAGGAGCAGAAGCCTGAGGGGAACACTGTGACAGAAGTTGGTGTTAAAACTGATGCAGCTGCTGATGTCTTCATAGACGCCACAGACACCAGCACTGCAGCCACCACAAATACCATCGCTCCCACTACAGACGCCACTATTGTGACCACAAGCTCCAAGTCTGACAGCCCACTCTTTCAAAAGTCACCTGACAACATTGAGAATAATACTGAGCAGCGACTTGTCGCAAAAGATGTGATGAACAACTACCCAGAATTCAGAGAGAGTGATGTAAGCAATATGACCGAGGACGAGATCCACAGCGACAGTGCCAACTCTAAGTGTGGGTCTGATTCTGGGACTGGTTTTGTGGTGAGCCTGGAGAAGAGCATCTGGCTGTCCTCCAAGCAGGTGGATGAGGTCCTTGAGAAGCTGTCAACCATCCTTGAGGAGGAGCGGACATACTGGCCTCCCCCTTATTCAACCCCTGAGCCCGAGGGTGGACATGCAGGTATGGAGGTGGTGCTCCGCCCACCCAACGGTCTGATCTTCGCCTCCATCCAAAAAATGCAGCTAGACAAGTACCTGGAGAGGAAGCTGATGTCCTTCTTCGCAGGACAGCGGATAAGCATCCCAATGAGTGAGCTGCCGTCACCTGTGGACAGCTTCTTCCCCAACACCCATGAGAACCTTCCCTGGAGCTCCACCTCTGCAGTGAGCCCAATGTCCATCAAGGTGACCAAGTGGCTGCTCCAGACCATCCAGAGACGCAACGGCTGGGAGGGCAGCATGAACTCTGACCTGGAGGGGATGGACAGCAGACAGGTCAGGGAAAAACACATCCTCTGTGAGGTCATCCAGGCCCTGTTGGACCACCTGAACAACCTGAGCACCATGAAGAGCCTGTCCAGGCAGACGCAATCCGAGACCAGCTTACAGACCCAGGGGAACCCGCACCGGACTGGACCAGTGTCTGCAGACGGAGTGCTGTCTGACATGTCTCTTGCTGCAAGCGAACTGACTAAGGATGTCATGTCCAAACTTCTTCTTGAAGACAGCGATTAGGTTTACAAACTAAGTATCTTAGCAAATATAAAAATAAACATTTTGCTTACCTAGATTGATTGGTTATTTTAAATGAAAAAGACTACTGTGGATGACATCAACAAAGGATCTATAATAAACATTACGAAGAGAATCTCAGCCTCTGAATGTTGCGTAACTGTAGGGACAAAGACTTGTAAAATATCAATTCCAAGAATTACGCATCTATTTATTTTCACTGAATACAAGCACATAAATGGAGCACATAATAGATAGCTAGTTACTTTCTATTGTCTGTGTTAGATTTAAGCAATATAACACGAGTGGGAGTAAGGTTGTTGTGGAATACCCTCACGGGTGTGATTCACCGCAGGCACGAAGCCGCAGGCTGAGTGCCGTAGGTAATCACACCGTGAGGGTATTCCACAACAACCTCACGACCACAAGTGTTATATTGCTTTTATACAATAGTTCCTTTGGCAACACAATTAATTATACAAAATGATATTTTTTTTTCTTTATTTGGTTTGATTGTTTATTTGATTGTTGCTCCACTGCAGAAAATAGTCCCCGTTGGCGTCTTGGTTGCTGAGCAACGCGCAGTGCGCACCACTGCTCTGCCTACTTGTACACGTTGAATTGAACATTGCCGTTGATTGTGCAACCGCTGAGAAAAGGGCCTGGATGTTCACAGTCCGAAGAACTAGATGGTCTTATGTGCTGATCCAGTTTGGCTAGTTTTGTTTGATCTCTTTCTTGCTCGATTACTGTTTATTTACGTATTGGGTGGAATGATGGAATGGAATCTTGGTGTAACGGTTAAATTGTATCAGAGAGTATTGAGGGAGGAGAATCTAAGATCTTTGATTGTATCTTTGGCCGCGGAGTGATTATTAGATGTGAAGTGTCATCCATAGTATGCCGGGGAATACCCTCACTCCTAGTGACGCATAGAACGCGTCTCGTCCATTGTGATCAATTGATAAATAATTCGACCGGATCTAACTATTGTATAATAATACGTAACTATTTATAGACATGTCATAGGCCTAATAGAAAAAGACAAACGGCAAACTCAGTTTGTAAAAATACATCAATTCTAGGGCAACAATAAAAAATCGCTTTCAAACTGTGTAGCCACATATGCAAAGTCTATCGAAATTAACAGTAGCCTACCTGCATAATTATGGCCTGTACTATAGTATAGATTTGGGTAGGCTAATCAGAATGTAGAATGAACAGAAAATGACACTCAGATGATGCAGGAAGTCACCAAGGAGGTCCAGAGGGAGATGAGGCTTGAACGGCTTTGGGCTGCCTCCAAAAAGGGGAAAGGAAAAAGGGTAGGCTCCTTTTGATTTGATTACAGGGAAGCCTTAGCCTAGAAATCTAGACATGCCCTAACACTAGCAGTTAACATTTCTATCATGGGTACAGTCTAGTCACGATCCACTGAAGCTCAGTAGATTTTCTCCCAAATCTGGTCGGACCAATCACATTGGTCTATCCTTGTAGACAGTCGTGGGACAGGCTTAATACAATGATGACAGGGCTGCAACGATGCACTGGTGTAGTGCTATAGTAAATAAGCTCATCGCTGTGATTGGTCATAGCACCATCCTATTACGTGCAGAGGCAGCGTGAAACACAGCCGTTGATGTCGGCCCCTTGGATTTGCACTTGGTCTGTCCATCATGGCAAGCATGCAGTTTAATGTGGGCTGGCTTGTCAGACTAGGGCAGTGCTTCTCAATTATTTTCTTTTAAGCTCCCCCCTAAGAAGAAGAAAATATTTTGCGCCCCCTGTGGTCTGTACTGTGGTCGATGTGCAATTACACTTTATTCTAGTACTGCAAAAAAAGTATGTTCCCCGGCATGGCTCCGCGCTCCTTTTGAGAAACAATGGAATAGGGAAACCTCTGACAGAGTGGACATTTGGCCTGCTCTGGAGGAGCTTGAACTTTTTGCTGCTGACTGGAATTTCGTTCAAGATCAATATAGTACCCACCTAGCCATCTATCTGATACTTTTCAATGATTACTCTTGCAATGTGCTGTTATGAGACATAAATATTTTGTTTTGTTAATTACAGAAGGAAGGACATAGTCAGAAGAAACTAAAAAAAGGTAAAAAGACAACGAAAAGCAAAAAGGATTCTCAGGACAAGGACACTGAAAAACATCTTGGAGGCGATGGGGAACCCAACCGACCATCTTCTCCCACAAGACCTGTTACAGCCAATACGTATGAAAAGGTGAGATCTTGACCTAAAATATCTCAGAATGTAAAATATGTTAGTTTGTACACTGTCCCTGTTGTTAGTTTACTGTAAATTGCTTTGGGTAGGAGTGTCTGCAAAATGGCAATACTTTGGAAAACTGACATTTTTCGCCTTGAGGTTTGGAATCACACCATTAAGACATCTATCCATAACAAATAGACCCATGTTCAATTCATTAACTGATAACACACTAAAGTTATAACAGAAAGAAAACAGAAAAAAAAGAATCTAAAATTGGTTGGTCATATTGGCAAATATGCAGTGAGAGTTTGCACACTATGATATACCAGAGTATTTGTAGACAAGAGAAAACCACTATGTAACCAACCTCAGCACTAAACGTGCAACTGAAGTACGTTTGACCTTAAAGGTATCATTCCCCAAGAAACCCTTTAGTACTTGCTCTTTCTGAAATACGATAGGTCACTCCGAGTTGCATATGCATGCTGCACATGAAAATGTACTTCTACCCCAATTCCCTCCATTAGTCAATGAAAAAAAAAAAGGCAGAAAAACGAGCAAACAAGAAAAGGGCAAACAAATTGAAAGTTAATTAGAAAAAGCCATGCCATAGTTGTGATTACAGGAGGAGTCTCGTTGCAGCACACATTCACCTAGGAAAACACAGGTAAGTAGGTGTGTTTGTTTAGAACGTTTAAATATTCTATTTGGTGTGCTATGACTAAATGGGCTTTGAATGATTATAGCCTGTGACTAGCATAGCCGAGAACCTGTTATTCTCCCTGCTCCATCTCCTCCACCGAACTAGAACAGCCTGTAACAGAAGCACTAAAGCATTTTTTTTCACCAAAACTGGCTCACAGGACATTCATTAATTCTAGAGAACACCGCAAAATGAATGAAAAAATTATGCAATGACACCTTTAAACAAATGAGCTCAATTAATCAGTGCCCAGTTTAGTTAGAAATACAGAGGAAGAAAATATGCAAAACGCGAATCAACACAATGCCTTTTACAGTTGTGACTGTACAACCTACAGGTCAAACACAACAACACTGCCATTCTTTTTTCCCTTTTGGAAGGGAGAGGATGTTAATCAAGATGGTGAGGGGTCATTGAGTCTGCCAAACATGCCATGTCTTCAGTCTCCACCCTATGACAGTCTTGACCTTATGCTATCTACAACAGCAAATGGTAAATAGCATATCTTTTGTAGACTAATTTTGATCTTAACTTATTTTGATTTTGAGCGAAATAGTTTTAACTCTTATGACTGCAGAGAAAGTTTACCACCGCCTGCAAAACTTGCCGAGCAGTGCACCTCTCAATAGGCAGCAGCCTTTTTCTGATGCAAAAAAGGTTGGACTAGTGTTTATTTTTGTATTATTTTGTTACCATCTTAATCTTATGCTGTATATACATGAATATGAATACATTTCCACAGTGTCAGCTAAATGTTATGTGATTTAATTCTAGAAGCTGTCTGCAGTATGCCAGAAACTGATCACTGAGCCAACCAGTCCACCTACACCACCCTCTTCATGTAAGATTATCAAGTGTAATACCTCTACACCTGTTCAAATGCCCTGAGATCCTAGAAGTGTGCCTCATTACATTAAAATTTGAAAAGAAACAAACACATAACGTCATGCACTAGAAGAACTGTATAACAACAAACTGTGAAAGTTGAAAAATAACTTTGCAACATTGAAACAAAGCTGTTGCAAGTACTAAATAATAAAAAACATTTTGCTGGGAATGCCTTTGGGTTCTCTTATATAAATGAGTGAAGCACTGTTCTTTTTTTTTTTTAGGTGGCAACATACATGAGAAGATGACATCAGCTAGATCAGTCTCTTCACGTTTGGTGAATATGTGAGTCTTAGACATTTCCAGATGTTCTGTTTAATGGGATGTTTTTTTTTTTTCAAACAAACAGGTGAATTGTGCCTGTTATAAATCATACTTAATTTGATTATATTTCTTTTTCCTTCAGTCAGCAAACATTGCTAGAAGAGCACTTCAAAGGACTGGTGAGACTGTCACTTCCTAGCGGTTCACTATTACTACTGATAATTTTAAGCATTGATAGGTTGTTATTCTGGTTACAAACTTCTGATTGTATGTGGCTGTAAGTGTTATCTGAGTCCTCTGAAATCATGAATACACCCAGAATAATCTAAATGCCTAATGCTGTTGTGATATCAGGTGACACCTGAGGAGCTGCAGGTTGTGCTTCAAGGCATCGTGCTGACTTTAGTGGAAGAGGTCAACCATGTTCTCGTCCCAGCCATTGTCGCCTTCGAGTATGAACGAATGCTGGCCTCAAGCAGCCCACTTGGTCTTCCCCCATGTTTTGCTATGTCGTCCTCATCCTCCTTGTCATCCAAAATCTCGCCCGGAACCAGCAGCTCACTCTGCACGACACCAGACGTCTATGTAACTTACCCCGACTACACATTGCCTAACTGCACGGAAGCACGCCATGTGGAAATGGCAAGCCGCAGGTCATCCGAGGACCTGCAGGAAGATGAGAGGCACAGTTTTGGAAAGAAGGTAGTGGCTCCCACCACCAGCCTGCTCCGGAAAGTGGAGAACATCATTAAAGATGTCATCAAAGACTCTGTGGAAAGTTTCCCCAAGGAGATGACACTTCTTAACCCGATGCCGACTGGGAGTATTGCTGAGGATCAGGAAGCTGAAGCCAATTCAGGTGCCAAGATCAAGGAGCAGAAGCCTGAGGGGAACACTGTGACAGAAGTTGGTGTTAAAACCGATGCAGCTGCTGATGTGTTCATAGACACCACAGACACTAGCACTGCAGCCAACACAAATATCACCGCTCCCACTACAGACGCCACCATCGTGACCACGAGCTCCAAGTCTGACAGCCCACTCTTTCAAAAGTCACCTGACAACATCGAGAACAATACTGAGCAGCGACTTGTTGCAAAAGATGTGATGAACAACTGCCCAGAATTCAGAGAGAGTGATGTAAGCAATATGACCGAGGACGAGATCCACAGCGACAGTGCCAACTCTAAGTTTGGGTCTGATTCTGGGACTGGTTTTGTGGTGAGCCTGGAGAAGAGCATCTGGCTGTCCTCCAAGCAGGTGGATGAAGTCCTTGAGAAGGTGTCAACCATCCTTGAGGAGGAGTGGACATACTGGCCTCCCCCTGATTCAACCCCTGAGCCCGAGGGTGGACTTGCAGGTGTGGAGGCGGTGCTCCCCCTGCCCAACGGTCTGATCTTCGCCTCCATCCAAAAAATGCAGCTGGACAAGTACCTGGAGAGGAAGCTGATGTCCTTCTTCGCAGGACATCGGATAAGCAGCCCAATGAGTGAGCTGCCGTCACCTGTGGACAGCTTCTCCCCCAACACCCATGAGAACCTTCCCTGGAGCTCCACCTCCGCAGTGAGCCCAATGTCCATCAAGGTGACCAAGTGGCTGCTCCAGACTGTCCAGAGACGCAACGGCTGGGAGGGCAGCATGGACTCTGACCTGGAGGGGATGGACAGGAGACAGGTCAGGGAGAAACACATCCTCTGTGAGGTCATCCAGGCCCTGTTGGACCACCTGAACAACCTGAGCACCATGAAGAGCCTGTCCAGGCAGACGCAATCCGAGACCAGTTTACAGCCCCAGGGGAACCCGCGCCAGACTGGACCAGTGTCTGCAGACGGAGTGCTGTCCGACATGTCTCTTGCTGCAAGCGAACTGACTAAGGATGTCATGTCCAAACTTCTTCTTGAAGACAGCGATTAGGTTTACAAACTAAGTATCTTAGCAAATATAAAAATAAACATTTTGCTTACCTAGATTGATTGGTTATTTTAAATGAAAAAGACTACTGTGGATGACATCAACAAAGGATCTATAATAAACATTACGAAGAGAACCTCAGCCTCTGAATGTTGCGTAACTGTGGGGACAAAGACTTGTAAAATATCAATTCCAAGAATTACGCATCCATTTATTTTCACTGAATACAAGCACATAATAGATAGATAATCACTTCATATTGTCTGTGTGAGATTAATATGTAACTATTTACAGACAGGCCATAATAGAAAAAGACAAACGACAAACTCAGCTTGTAAAAATACATCATTTCTAGGGCAACAATAAAAAAATCTTTTTTAAACTGTGTAGCCACATATGCAAAGTCTATCTAAATGAACAGTAGCCTACCTGCATAACTATGGTCTATATTATAGTATATATTTTGGTAGACTAATCAGAATGTAGAATGAACAGACACCCATATGATATATTGATATGCAACATCAATTATAAGAGAAGAAGGCTTTCATAAAATCTGGAAAAAGTCCTTGGTATCGTTGGCCTCTGAAATGAACTCCCTGTCAATCAACGTGACGTCAGGAAATTGGCCACGCCACGTTGAAGGAAAGTGATATGTCGCAAAGCAAGAGCAGTCGACAGAATACAACAGATTCGCGCTATGGGTCGAGGCAAGGATGCTCGGCAAGACAACGACAACCCTGGCGCTGTAGCAGGAAACTCAAGTATGTAGCGAATATTATACCTAAAAACACAAGCGTGCGTTCGGAATTATTTCACAACTAGTTTGGATATCGTAGCTATTGTCCCCCATAGACTAGCTAACTCCTTTCAGAAAGAAGCATCTTTATCACCTGATCCGTCACATGGCAATAGACAGCTCTTTTGTTCGTTTGTCAAAGTTAGATACATGTATGTGATTGTTTCTGAAAAGATGCTTCCGTGTAATGTATGGTACTTGTTTATGCGCTCACAGGCTTTAGGCTGGTCGTGATTTCCAGATTGTGGTCTGGCAGTATATGGTGCTGCTAATGGTCTGCCGCAGCTAGCCTAGCTAACATTACATGGGAGAGATTTGACTTATCCCATAACATTTTGAGCCTGCGTAGTATTATCTAATAAGTCAGCATGATGTAACATTCCAATGGCCATAAACCACATACGTGAGCAAACCATGCCTCCTCTCCAGTATCATCCTTAGATAGGAGGCTGGCGTGAGATGATTTTGTGCCGAAAACTAGTCTTTGTTGTCTGGGGTATATTCCCATGTAGACTATATCGTGAGGCGACGATGAATGGCCAGTTACCCATATCTTCAAGTGGGAACAAAAGACTCGTGGTTTGACGTTGCAGAATACGTAGGTGGCGCATACAGTCATTGGGGTGACGAGATTACTCCAGGCATCACGGCAGATATTTCCGGTCATATTTATCACTTGTTTATTCACGGGGAATGGTTAGTTATGTAGATATCAGACGAGCCGGTAAAATGCAAGCGAATATTCTGGGTATGTCAGCTGCAAACGACGTTTTTGAGGACGCCTGTGCATGACCTGTATGTGATTCGTTTAGAATAAGTAACCTTGTGTGTTTCGCGTCGTAGCGATGAAAAATTGCGAATATCAACAAATAGATCCTCAGGCACTACCAACACCTACACCAACTCCAACTCCACCTTCACGACCCTGTCCCGAGAAGACCAAAAAACAACAGCGAAAATGGGAGGTATTTCCCGGAAAGAACCGCTTTTACTGTGACGGGAGGATAATCGTTGCTCGCCAAAGTGGTGTTCTCCCTTTGACGCTCGGTCTGATCCTTGTCACCAGTGGATTATTCTTCATATTTGAGTAAGTGCACCCTATTTGAACGGTGTCTTCATATTTGAATCAAAGTACCTTGTAACAAACTGTGATTTCTTTTTTGGTATTAAAAAAATATTTTCATGTCATCACGTCAGCAAAGCAGCTCTCCCCAAGTAGGATGCACCTGGCTTCTGAGTAGTAGTGAACTTTGAATCAATGTTCAGTAATCTGGTGTAACATTGTGGTGTAACACTGAAATAATTATGATACATTCCTAGTCAATACGGAAAGCTTTCATTGGAATTATCAATATTGAGTGCAGGCTACTCTGTTCTTGACACGGACTACATGTAAAAACAAATCTAGCCAGAACCACCTTTTTCATTCAATGACTTGCAATTGGTTTTTTTGTGGCAGTTGCCTTAAGCTCTCTCCATTCACACTTCTAAACAGCCCTAAGTATGTCAGGCACATCCATCACAGTGTCGATCACAGGGTTTAGTGATTAGCTTGAGGAAATGGAACACTCCAGTGTGCCTAGTAGAGGGGCAGCATGTTAACCCCCCCTCTCTCCCCTTCCAATCTTTTCCCTTTGCTGCCCACATGTGTAGCTGCCCGTTCCTGGTGAAACACCTGACCTGTGGCATCCCAGTGATCGGAGGTGTGCTCTTCGTGTTTGTGGTCATCTCGCTGCTGCAGACCAGCTTCACCGACCCGGGGATCCTGCCGCGGGCCACACCGGAGGAGGCCGCTGACATCGAGAAACAGATCGGTAAGGGACTGACCTGTAGGATACCTCCAAGGACCCTTGTTCATGTTCTGCACAAACTACTGCTCTCTCAGCACACTGTAATTGGCTTTAGAGTTTACAATGCTTGAAGAAATGGTTACTGTTTAACACTACAGCCTCTCCCAGTGACGTTAACACACTGATCTACCAACATCCAACCTCCAATATTTGATGCGGTTTGGAGGCAGTAACACCAGAGTTTGCATCAAAAGACCACTCAATGTCCTGTTCATTTAAACAGATAGCACTACACATAGTTGGTAAAACAGAGGTCACGAGATGTATGTGTCCATACATTTTCTTTTGCAGTGTGATGGATAAGCTTGTTCCTCCATAGCACCCTGGTGTTGTTGATCTGACAGAGATAGAGATGTTCTAATTAAGCGAGTATGGCTGTGCGTGGGTGGGGTTTTCGAGGGATTCTTAGGCTGCCCATTGCTCATCCTAACCTCAGGCCCTTTGGCACTCCACTGTCATTTCAACTGTGTGACAAATTAAATTAGATGTTGGCCTGTCAGGAGTGTGTGACACTGACGTAATTGTAATTCTGTCTCTCCTTCTCTCTCTTACACACACACACACACACACACACAATCACTTTCTCTCACACACACATTGCTCGCTCTCACATACACACATTTTATTTACACATTGCCCTCACTCACCGTTCACACGCATATAGTACACACACACATTGTCCACACACATACAGCACCCACACACATATCGTTTACACACACATAGCTCACACACACATTTGCACAAACACACAGAGCAAAAGTGTACAGTAAATTAGCCTGTGAATAGTAGGTGTTCAATACTTCAGTGATCAGTTTTGGCTCCCTGCTGCACTTTGAGTGGAATCCATATGATTTTTTCACTGTCATCATGTATCACTTAGAGACCAGCATAGAGCCCAGCAAGTCATGCAGACACCTCCCAATGCCCTGTTCAGATTTCCCAGGATGCAACTTGGTTTTGAATCACATCAGGGCAGGATTTCGAAAAAAAAATGTTTGTGCTTTTTACAAACATTATCAAAAGTGAATAAAAACACTTTTTTGGGACTTGAGTGCATCCACCTCCCTTGTCTCTGACAAACAGCCATCACTGTCAGACTTAAATTGTGTGTACACCTAATATGTAAATGTGTACCTTTGTGCCATTCTAAAAGGCCAACTCTGTTTGCTTTGTGTCTGTTCTGTGCTCAATTACAATTAGATTAAACCTGAGCTTATCTAATCTCTGTCTGTGTCTCAATGCAGATGGCCACATTACAACAGTGCTTTTGATGAGCGCAGTCCTGTTCATCTATCCTTGATTGCTGAACTTTTGCAGATCTGATCTGGTATCTGCTGAAGGCTTTAATTGTGAGTGGCTTTTGTGTGAGTGTCTGATGTAGGGTCTGCTGAAGACATTAATTGTGTTTGGGCTCTTGTGTAAGTGTCTCATCTAGGGTCTGCTTAGGGTCTGTGGTGGAGGCCCTTTATGTGTGCAGCCTGTGAGAGTCCATCTGTGATCAAAAGCCATTGTTAGTGGAGCTGGAATTGCTCAGCAGCGAGGGTCTAGTAATTAAGAGCTGGTCCGGTAAATGGAGCGTTGCAACTGCAACACTTGCGGAACCTAGAGCAATGGTGATGGATGCCCTGAGGACACACACACATACACACACACCGCATGACTGAATGTGATTTATGACGGGTCGGTGCTGTCTGAGTGGTCCTCTGTTCTGGGCCGTCGGTGCATCTTTGCTGGAGCTCACCGCTCGAGCCTCAGGGCTATTTCAGGCTCAAAGGAGCCTTGTGTGTTTGCACTGCTTATCAGGAAAACCTCCGACTTCAGGCAGACACTTTCATGAGGTGTGTGTGAGAGAGAGAGGTTGGCATTAGCATTCAAGGGGTGAGTGTGGCCAGTGGTTTATGATCAGGCCGTCTAAGAAAGGCAGACCTGTGACTCAGTTGTGGGCCATTAAAAGCTGAACGGTGACTCATGCCTCCTGCATCATCACTCAGCAGTGTTCTGTGTCCCTGCGGACTCTGGCGTCTCCTTCACTCCTTCGCTGGCGGTGGCTCATGGCTCCACTTCATCTCCGCTGTGCTTCTCTTTTCCTTAATTGTGCTATCTGTCTGACATATGGCATAGAGGACTTTGTGCAGTCTGGCTACTCTTCATAGGCACGTGTTTATTTCCTGCTGCTGGGCAGATACTTCCTGTAAACTTTAAAAGACAAGGCAACATAGCCCTTCCTCTGTTCACTGGTTGGAAAGCAAAGCAAAATGGTCAAGGCAAGCCGGAGCTTCAGTGGAGTTGCCTGATGAAATACAATATTCATTGGGCCCTGTCTGATAGTGTAATAGTGATGTCTTGCTTTGTCTTTGTGTGATATTTTCCCCGGCCTGACAAGTTCCTGTGTAATGTTTAGTCACGTGGTCTCTGTCAGAATGTCACACTTAGTCCATTGGTATTTCATCACTACTTCCCATTTCCATCGTCATTATGACACAAGTCATTTCCCCCATGACGCTTTGCTCTACTGTCTGTTTTCCCACAGTCATGAAAAACCCAGAACATGGTGTTTCACAGATTTTTCTGAGCAGGCCACATGATTCAATTTGTACTTGAGTTATCATGGTGAATTCCTTTGCCAGTAAACTAGAGTTGTTGATTCATTTTCTTTGACAAATTCAGCACCAACTGGAGCTGGTAAACATTTACTCAATTTTATACACTTGAGCATTGTGAAAGGTCATATAATTCTCTGTATGGGACCCGTGAAAGGTCATGGAAAAGCTACGAAATCTTGTCAGTACAGTTGTCAAACTTGTGCTATCTGTCAGCAAATACAGCACAACAGTTTACTGCACTGTTGCACACTAATGTGGTTTTCTGCACAGTAAGGTTGTCTAGTGCACAGCTTTGTAGGACATGCAGTACCCTGTGCTTTGCATTTAATACCGTGTCCATGTCCAACTGCGGTATTGCTCTTTCCCTCTCTGTCCACACTGACTCCGTTACATTTGTGTAACTGTTACGTCCAGAACACTTGGCCTTCTTATTTTAACTAGTTAGTTGATTTTCCTCTGTGGAATCTTTTTAATGGGAGTGTTGAAAATGAAAATGGACGCTGAGCAAGTGGCAAAACCTTAAAGCAATAGTACGTAGTTTTTCAACCTTAAAATAGTGTTTCCAAAGTCGTTTCAGTGGTTAATCAACTTGTAACAGGGTGAAATGCAGTTCTGAATTCGCTTTGCCACCCTCCATGGGTTATAGCCACACTAACCCAGTTTGGAGGAGCGGAGCGTCTCTCTGTAGTTCTCCACGAGAGACAACTCTGCTTCCAACCTGTAGGGCGACCGACGAAAGCTACTTAGTGTTGCTTTAATGCACATTTAGGACATTCTAATTAAAAATATAAAAATGTAATTAATTTAGTTGCCAAAAGCTCACTCACATCGTATGCAGTGATGATGCGTAACATCCACCTTTGCCTAATCTGCGCTTCATAGCCCTGACCTTTCCTCTGTCCTCTGGGTGTCTCCACGTGGTCTCCACAGATAACCCTGCTTCCTCCTCATCCTCCTCCTACCGGCCTCCGCCGCGCACCAAGGAGATCGTCATCAACCAGCAGGTGGTCAAGCTGAAGTACTGCTTCACCTGCAAGATCTTCCGCCCGCCACGCACCTCCCACTGCTCCCTCTGTGACAACTGTGTGGGTGAGTTAAAGTGTGTGTGGGTGAGGTAATGTGTGTGTGGGTGAGGTAATGTGTGTGTGGGTGAGTTTCTGTAGTGTGTGTGTTTGTCTCTGTATATATTTGTGCTTGCATATGTGGTTGCGTGTGTGTCCATGTGTGTTTCCATTTATGTGCTTGTTTGTGTGTGTGTGTGTGTGTGTGTGTGTCTGTGTTTGTATGTGCTAGGGTGGTTCTGCCTGTCATTGGTATGCCTTGCCTGTCTTTCTGTTGTTGCATATGTAACAATGCGTGTTTCCATCTATGTGCCTGTGTGTGTGGGTGTGTCTGTGTTTGCGTGCATGTGTGTGTGGGTGTGTCTGTGTTTGCGTGCGTGCGTGTGTGTGTGGGTGTGTCTGTGTTTGCGTGCATGTGTGTGTGGGTGTGTCTGTCTGTCTGTTTGTGTTTGTATGTACAATGGTGCTTGTCCCTTGTGTCATAAGCCTGTCTTCCTGTGTTTTTGTTGTTGCATGTGTGCCCATGCATGCATCCATCTATGTGTGCGTGCTTGTGTATGTGTATATGTGAGCCTGGGTGTTTGTGTGATGCTTGAACATACACGTTAGGGCTGCTCAATTAATTGAATTCTAATCGTGATAACGATTTCAGGGCCAAACGATCTCAAAACAAATGAAATCGAGGGCAACAATGATTTTGTCCTAATTATTTTCTACTGTTTGTACTGTACATTAGATGTATACATTAGACATTTCTACTGTTTGTACATTAGACATCAAAGGAGACTTACTAATGTTTACGAAGAAAGGCATTAGGGAATATCCGAAGGTACAAGAATGATTTTTCGAAATGTTTTTGAATACATTTTCAATAAATTAAGCATGTTACTGAGGAAAACAAAATAATCGTTTGAATAATCGTGATTTCAGTTTTGGCCCAAATAATCGTGATTCAGATTTTTTCCATAACCGAGCAGCCTTAATACAAGTGTGTGTGTGTGTGTGTCTGTGGTGACGTACATCGTTGTGTGTGACAATGTTTTGGGCTGTCTGTGTGTGTTTAAATATGCAAGCATGCTTATGACTTGTCTCAAAGGCTTGTCTGCCGGTCCTCTTGCCCATGCATGCTTCCATCTTTCTGCAGCCTGTGTGTGTGTGTATTTATGTGTCTGTGTATATGTGTGTGTATGCATGCCCAGGTGTTTGATGCTTGAATGAATATGTGTGTTTGTCTGTGTGTGTGGCAGAATGCATATGCATATGTTTGAAGGTTTTGGTGTGTGTGTGTGTGTGTGTGTGTGTCTGTGTGTGGAGGCTGCCCGCTGGGTGATCTTCTGCCGCCTCATTCATATTGATGGGGCATCTGGGCTCCGTGTCTGTCAGTGCCCTACACTGCATCAAGTAGAAAATACATGCTGGAAGAATGGGGGAATTCCCTCTCTTAAATCTACTAATGTCACTTTTCTAATGATAAAAAAAACAAAGGCCCTGTCTTTACAATCTGTCAGCATTGATGGAAATAACATTCTTATCTCTACTCTACTACTATTACTACTACTACTAACAAGTGGATGTTAAAAAGGTACAGGGACTTTAGTCCTTTGGTGTCTTGCCCTATCTGCTTCTTGGCCGAATAATGGCACTAGTGGCATTTTAATTATAGCAACTGATTATCCGTCAGAAACAACTAATTTGTTCTTATTTGCCGTAGTGTGCGTGTGTGTGTGTGTATAGCTCTGTCTGTGTCTTTATGTATGTGTCAGTGTGTGTGTTACTGAATAAGTACATACACTCCTGCAGTATGTGCCTGCAGAAACAGCCTCTCACCATTGGCCCACTGTCAGATAAACTTGCTCCTGTGTGTGTATCAGTGTGCACTAAGTGTAGGGGTGAGTGGTCCTGTGTGTGTGTGTGCGTGTGCGTGTGTGCGTGTGTGTGTGAGAGAGTGTAGGTGCTTCGTGCTGGGTGCGTGCCATCAGCAGCAGACATTAGTATGCTCCACAGTCATGCCCTAACAGATGTCTGTCTTTGCCTCAGGCTCTGGGCCTGCACACACTTCTCTGGTCACTTAACCCAAAATTCAGTTGATTTGAAATAAAAATGAAGAAAATCAAAATAATCTAGAAAAGCACTCAAGAGAGTGCAGACCTCCTCCAGGGCAGCTGAGATCACCACGAAAATCTAATCACTTTAACTTGGCCCATTTTTACCCTACCCTGAAAATTTCATCAAAATCCATCCATAACTTTTTGAGTTATGTTGCTAACTAACAAAAAACGCAGATGATTACATAAACCTCTGCTGGCAGAGGTAATAATGTGGACAATCTAAATGCTACTGCTGTGCTAAAAAAAAATCAATACAGCGATATATATCGATATTTTTAAAAACGATGTAATATCGATATTCTGGCTATTAATATCAATACACCCCCCAGTAGCCACTGCACAGAGAAATGCACTATTGATTCTAAACCAAAATGTAGTAAATGTACTTTGTTCAGTACAAATGTAAATTAGCCATATTGTATTCTTTTGCACAAATAGTTTTTAGAAGTTGACTACAGGTACCTAGTGAGACTGGGCACCTTTTCTTTGACATGTTCAGTAAAAAGCATTGAAAAAGTGCACTTTAGTTTCCTGTTCAATAAATTTAACATAAAAATAATATTTGTCTGGTTTTGTTGAGTGAATGACATTGAGTAATAATTCTAAAGTAGTATGTATCGGTATCAGAATCGAATTGAATTGCACTGTATCGAAAATCGTATCGTATTGTGAGCCCTGTATCGAAAATCGTATCGAATCGCCATGTCCTAGGTGATACCCAGCCCTAGTAAATGCAATGTGTGTGACTGTGTCTAGCGGTCGTAATGATATGTCATGTAGTGTTATTTTGTGGCTGTGGTGTAACTGTATGGCTTTCTCCTTGTGCAGAGCGGTTCGACCATCACTGTCCGTGGGTGGGGAACTGCGTGGGCAAGCGCAACTACCGCTTCTTCTACTGCTTCATCGTCTCCCTCTCCTTCCTCACCGCATTCATCTTCGGATGTGTCACCACACACCTGGCCCTGCGTATGTGCACACTCACACACACACACACACACACACACACTCTCTCTCCCTTTCTCTTTCTCTCTCTCTCTCCCTCTTTCTCTTTCACTGACACACACACACTCTCTCCCTCTCTCACTCACTCACTCTCTCTCTCTCTCTCTCTCTCTCTCTTTCTACTCTCACTCACTCACTCACTCACTTACACACACACACAACACGCGTACACACACTTTCTCTCTCTCTCTCTCACACACACACTCACTCTCTCACTCACTCACTCACTCACTCACTCACACACACACACACACTCGCTCTCACTGACATACAAACACACACACACACACTGTCGCTCACACTAACACGTGCGCCCGCACACCCACACACACACACTTTTTCAGCTCTCTTTCTTCACCTTGAGTACATGTGGAGTTCTACTGAAGCCACCGATTCCCACCAACGTCTGTGTCCAGTTCTCATTAGACACAAATTCACACAGAAAACGGTGTGTGTGTGTGTTGTGTGAGGGTCATGGCTGCATATAAATGTAGGGTTGCATTGTGTAAGGGCTGCTAGTCTGTCTGCACGTTTCTCTGTATACATCCTGCCAATTATGCCTCCAAATGAGCAGGAATGAGAGTCCAAGTCCAGGACTGCTTTAGATCCCAGAGTCTCTTTTCTCCTTCTGTCTCATGTCTGACTGAGCCTTAGTTATGTTAATGAGAGGGTGGCGGTCTATCTGTGTGTGTGAGTGTGTGTGTGTGTGTGTGAGAGAGAGAGAGAGAGAGGGAGAGAGAGAATGCACATTTGTATACTGGTCCCAACATGTCTTCAAACTTCTCCTCCGTCTCCTAGCTGTGCACTGGTAGTGCTGTCAGCATACCTGTCTCTTCATGGCTCTGTGTTCTGTGTGCGTGTGTGCGTGTGTGTTTGTGGGGAATGCATTATAATGACTAGCACTGGTATATTTGTGTCCCTGCTTACATTACATTGCATTACATTGCACTTAGCAGACGCTTTTGTCCAAAACGACTTACAAAAATAGGACATAAACAGAGGCATAACAAAGTTAGTGCAGCCGGGGTATAGGACAGTGTTGGTGAGCGGAGGTTAGTTAGTAGTTAAGAAGGGAAGCTTACTGTATTTTAAAGGTATAGTGTAGGGCTGCCCCATAGATTCTAGATCCTTCAACACTGTCTGGTTGCACTATATTGGGATGATGTGCAATATGCGATAACATGGCTGATGTTGCGATGACGATATGACCTGCGATAAATATTTAAATATGCAGTTTTGACATCGTTCAGATTTGTCTTAAATGCTACCTTAGACTGCCTATTCTGTAGGGGAAAGCATCCAGGGCAATAGGGATCATTTGCCAAGGATTTGTGGATTTGTGGATCTCAAAATCATAGCTTATAGAAATGTACTCTTTT